>BMAO01032097.1:0-58613 GCA_019973975.1 Trichonephila clavata
TTTTAAAAAAAATGTAATTAAGATCGAGAGTATGAAGCAAGGATAATTTAACTCATAACATATTTCGCAAATTTAAGAGTTTTTGAAGTGAATATTGCCTGTAATTATTTGAGGTCATTCGGTTTCGTTCCGAAAAAAATATCGACTGTGCGCCATTGAAGAATAATAAGGTTAAATTCATTAGGTTACAGGCTAGTTCATTCGCTCAAAACCAATTCGCTTACGAAAGAAAGATAACTTTCACTAAAACATTTCTTAAAATAATTACTTTCATTTGAATTATATGAGAACAAAATATCTATATAATAAATACTCTGTCTTGCAATAATAAGTAAAAAAATGTTTTAAAAAGCCTTGCAAATAAAAATGAAATAATAATTAGAGTATAACAATTTACTAAAAAGAATATACTTCTAAGCATTTTTAAAAACATTCAAATTGAAAAATGAAGATGTTTTCCTTTCTGTGTTACTTATATGCTTACAATTTAATTAAAGAGACATATTAAAGAAACATTTTTGACTGTCTTTTCTTGTGTTTTATGTTTCTAGAAATAACTTTTACAACCCTTTAAGAGTGTGCATGTAAATACAATTCAAATAATAATTTATCTTAATACTCTACTATAAGAGTGGGCAAATAGCGGTCCCGAAAGACTTTTTTTTATCGACTCGTCTAGACAGTCAGAAAATCAAATAGACTGGAAATGTGCTCTATGTTGGGTCACATACTTGTGAACATTTTTCTTGCATAAAGGTCAATAAGAGTACATCAAAGCTTCTCAAACTTTCAATATCTGCGACCCAATATTCAACCATAATTTTTATCGCCCCCCCCATACAATAACAATGTTTTGAATTCAATAATACTATACTTGGACGCTAAAGCTACATTACGACTTGAACCTCGTAAGTGCCCCTGGCGTATATAAACGTCTCACTCAGCCAAAGCGTTAATTGCCAGGGACGTATATATGTGACTCTCCGAAATACTATCTTTTCTGTTCACTGCTGCCCATAAAATTATTCCGAAGGCTTTGGAATGCCATAAAAGGACCTTCATAGTGTTTTACTTATTTCAGAGAAGGTTTTACTTATTTATTCCTTTTCACCGCCGCCCTCCCCCAATGCTTCACATTCGCGCGCCTACGTGGAAACCGGAAACATTTGGAAGTGAATCGCATAACTTTTAATCGGTAGTAAAGGGATTAATCATAAAGTACAATTTATCAAGATAAGTGTTAATTTTTGTATATAAGTTTATATATGACAAGCCGTTGGGGTCACTGGTAATTATTTAACTTGTTGTTAACTTAGTATTGTTAAATTAATTATAAAATGCATTGTGCAGAGTACTGATATATTTATATGTGTATTATATGAGTTCAAATGTATATTTTATTATGCCAGAATGTGTTTTGTTTGTTTACTTTCAGCAAATTAATAATTTTTTAAAAATAATATTTTAATTTCGATTTTTCAATATGCTCGCGCCTCCCCCGTAGAAATATCACGCACCCCTATGGGGGCACGTCCCACAGTTTGAGAAACGCTAGGGTACATATAAGTTGACTGACACTAACTTGCAGGCTATGATGAAAATTTCAACATACAATCTCACTCCTGATTTCAAAACAATTGTAGAAAAGTGTGATATATGGTATATTTATATCATAAATCCGTTCTCTAATATTAAATGTGCTTGTATCTACTGATTTGAAATTAGCATAATAAGCAAATTGAATAAAACGTCACTATTTAACCATGTTTATTGATTTTTTATTGGTTCAATTTAAACCTTTCCTGAGATACGAAAAAATCAATGAAAGTAATAATTTTAAGAAGAGGCGAGGCCCTATGATATCCTCCGCCTCCACAATATGTGGCCCAAGAACCAAAACAATTGCCCTCCTCTGCTCTACGGCAATCAGAAATATCGCCGTAAACATTCGATATCAATTATAGTACTTTATTTTATGTAACATAAACAATAATATAAAAAAAATTAAGTCAATTCCTACTTAGATCAACAAAAAAATTATTTAATTACTTTTTATTAAATAGTTACTATTAATATAAATATGTATATACATATGAAATAATCACAACATTAGGTAGCTATTAATTTTTATTAATTATCATTAAAGTATCGCATTGTCATCCAAAACAAACATGTATATAAAATTTCAGTTCAACTGTTCAGCATTGAAACGTGAGGGAAAAAAAGTTAAAGTTAAAAAAGAAATTAAAGTTTTAACCCAAGTTGCTAAAATGATGCCAACGTAGCTGTAATTGTAATTCTTGGGATAATTAGTTTTAATCAATTAATTTTTATTAATTATAATTAAATTCCTGTATTGTCATCCAAATAAGAGTGTATATAAAATTTCAGCTCAATTGAGTGCTTTAAAATTCATTTTATTAACGATTGCAAAGTTGAACGAAATAAACATAGAGAGAGAGAGTGAGCTAATAGTAGGAAATGAAAAAGTTAACAATTAACAATAAAGGAAATGTTTTTAAAGGCATTTTAATGCCTTAAGTTCTTTCCCTTGGAATTATGTTTTTACTTACCGCAAAATCCGGCGTATAACGTGCGCCTACACTTTCAAGCTGCAATTTTTATTTAAGTATATTTGCCGTAAAACGTGCACCCTTCTAAATACGCTTTTATAAGCTTCACCTGTATGTAACGGAATCTTTGAACTCGATTTTACCCACTTTAAAGGATCAGATTATTCTCGAATGTTTTGAAGTCATTTATTCCAGGTATTTTTCCGAGCTTTAGAAAAAAGTAATATACTTCTAGAACAACAGTCTTGTTAAGTTCATAAGAAATATAAATTTCTTTCAAAAACAGTATTTCGATATATGTAGAATAATTTTTTTTCTATGCTCATTTTTTGTAATATTTACAGCTTTTACTTTTATACCCGGCGTATAGCGTGAATCCGTAAATTTCAAACTAATTTTTTGTGTTAAAAGTGCGCGTTATATATATATACACACACCGGATTTTACAGAATAAATATTTCTAAAATCTACTAATTTTATATTTCTGTCTATCTAAATATAATATCGAACATTTTTGCATATTTTATGCATTTCGGAATAAAGTGCTTGCTACAAATGTAAAATTCTAAAGCTTATTTTTCAGCTTCATTACCGCCAAATTGTATTAAATTATCAACTTATCAAAATTCCGTTAAACAGATACATTAACTGACCTGTGACACACATGAAAAATCCAAATATCCCAGAAGGCCATGCGGCATCTTCTCTTTTAACATGAAACACATCCACAAGAGCTCGGTATATCACAGCATTCGATCTCAGGACACCTAGGAGACAGAAATTTATCCAAAAAGCTGCTAATGCGATGAGAATGTTCGATTTGATTCTACATTTCTGTGACAGGTCGTTCTTTAAAAACACTACGGCCATTTTGGAACCGAACTAAAGGATGTAGCATGGTTTTCTATCTCATCTCTTTCGCTCTATTTTTCACATAATTTGGCTCTTGTCCAAATGTGGTCTTCCGTAAGCAATATATCGAGATGATCAAGTTGGAGAAATATTTAGATTATGGACTTGTTGAGATAAAAGGAAACTGTACCAAGGGCTGATAAGGAGCGACTATTTTTGTTTGATGGTCTTTGTTTACGAAATTTCCGTGCTTCGAGCGCGAATATTTCCGAAATGGTCAAAAAATAGAAATATCTCGCTTCGCATTTTGTTATTTTGTACTCAGGTTGAGTAAAAATAATGTGCGAAACAAAGCTAAAAAAAAAAGATGCTTCAGAACTTGAAAATTTAACGCATAAAAATATTAGCCAAAAAGTGATGTAATTGAAAACAAATAATATAAAAGAAGTCAATTCCTACTTTGAATGGATGGATAGAAAGTATTTTATTCACGATTGAAAATTTGAACAAGATATATATTACTGTAGCATCCATGCTTTTATATTTTTTATATTTAACACTATTATTTTTTCTTATTTCCATTTAAAATCTATTGTCTGGTTATCTAAAAATTTAAATTCTTTCAGTTTGATCATGTTTATTCATTTCTCTCTCGTAGAGAAATTTTTATTTTTATTTATATAATATGATAATCTTAATCCAATTGCTCACACACATTTGCAACCTATCACGACTCCCGTTAGAAAGGAGTCGCACGACCCTCACCGCCAGTAAAAAAAATCAGAGCGCTGGGTGCTCTCTTTTTGTTCTTTGTCAGCTCGCCAACATGTCCTCGTCGCTGCTGTTTGTCGCTTCTTCTAAGTGTTTGTGTTCGTGCATATTCATTAATTATTCTAAATGAGCTTGAATATCATATATCTGTGAACATGAATAAAAGATTAAAACCAACGTAGAAGTATCTATCTGTGTATCAAGAAATCCCCATCGACATATCTACATACGAATAACCAACGGAAATAGGCTTCGACTACACTATTATATATAAGGAGAGAGGGAGGTCCGAAAAAGTAAAAGACCAAGTTTTTCGGATAATACTGATAACAAGGAAAGGATAACACTTGTTGTCAATCAAGTAATAATTACATTATCAATAAGAGCCAGTTATCTCTATAATTTGTATGTTGATAACTCTGACTATGCAGCATAATATTATTTTGTCCGTTAACTGTCTGATTCCATTATTCACGAAGATACTTTACCTTTCTCCCACATATCTCCGTTGTATGCGTATTCAAATTTCTTCAGTTTTATTAAGGTGTGTATAAAGATAATCAATTCCAATCCTCTAGACAAAATTGTTCTTTAAATAAGTGTTTCGGCCTTGATTCTTCCAAGATATCACACGCAGTTCTTATTTATCCTCTTAATAGAAGTCGTAAGTTAATTGGTTTGGTCCTCAAAAAGTTCCATGTCATCAAATTTTACAATGAACAGTGACGCAGTATTGTACCATCCACTTCATTTGACTAATAGTATTTCATGGATTAAATCATGTGATATTGTTGTCATCCATTTGAATAAGCTAAGAGCTTTTGGGAAGAAAGGAAAATGCTTTTGTCCGTTCCCCCGCGCTCCCCAAGCGCACGTTTTTATTATTTATGATTTGTAAATGTCTCGCTTTCAAAAATGTTTCGTCTCCATCTAACATCTAATCACATCAAAACAATAAAGGAGTGTGTTATTATCATGCCTTTCTGAATCCTTTCGGACATGAATACATACAAAATGCCATTTTAAAAACCCACTTCGTTTCATATATATATGTATACATTAGCTATTACCATTTCGCTTCGCAGGGGTTCGTAATATATTGCATAACTATGTATTATTTTTAAGCCATTTTTATATAAGTAATACTTTTATTAAGCTTTTAATGTATTGAAAAATATTCGTATAGATTTCACCATTTGATTTTAAAAAGACAGGACTTGATTTTCTAAAATTGAAGTGTTTTTGTCTTTTAAGCATTTTCACCCCCCCCCCCTCCACCTTCGGAGTCGATTTCAGCGAGCCCCATTTTTAGCAGATCTCTAATCAACTTGACAAACTTCAAGTTTGTAGATCTAATAACTCAAAAACGGGAATATTTTTTACCTATAGTGCACACCTGAACCAGACAACACCATAGGAAGAATTTCAGAGAAATCCTTCCTTTGTGGATCTCCACTCAAGAACGAAACATGCTTTCTAAATTTTAAGTCTAATTGTTCAAAATTGGGATTACTTTTGTGTATATCATCCCCACAACTTTCCTTGGAAATACATTTAGCGGATATCTACTCAACAGAAGGAAGACGTTTGCCAAATTTTAAGTTTAAGTTCGAGGTTTTTTCATTCTATTTTTTTCTTAACCCCCGCATCCCCTTGGAAATCTTAATTTTTTTGTAGGTATTTTAGTTCAAAAACGGAAAGTTTTGTTAAAAACGTCCCACAAACTCTTTGGGGGTTGACCGCCGCTAACACCGTTCTTAGCGGATCATTACTCAACAACAACAAAAAAAAACATACATGCCAAATTTCATATCTGTATATTTAATAGTTCAAGGGATATTGTGATGAGTGAGATGCTTCTCACCTTTTTAGAAAGATACATGTAAAATAATGTAATCCTTTTGTGAATTGTATTCGGGCCAATTAAAAATTAGGACACAGATCAAACCATCTTTTATTCTGCTAATTTTAACATCAAATGAAAAAATTGAGCATCTTCCATACTCAAGTGCCTGGCAAGAAAGAGGGAATTATGAAATGATGGGAAATAAATGGGAAAAACATAATCAGTGTTGATGTGTGAAAGGAAATATTAACTCTTTTCATAAATTACGCAAGTGCTTCAGTGAAAAGTTTCAACAGCTCAGAAACGCACATGTAAGTTAGTAAGGTTGTCTTCGTCAAACGCACGAGAGCTCGTTTTAAACACGGAGAGAGAAATGTTTCAATTTTCATAAAAATGTGCAACGTTGTAATTCAAACATTTTTATATAATGTAGTGTTTTTAAAATTTCAATAAAACCATAGACAGTTTTTCCTTTTAACACGAATAGGTTTAGCTCATACACTTCTGTCTACGCGACGGTGAAGGCAGAATATAACATTTATGTTGGATAACTTTTGTACAGTAAAATACGTTTAACGCGAAAACGTTTAAGACGAAATAATACCACAGTGCCGACAAAACTATTTGTTCTTTCGTGCATTTTTTTTCTCTTAACGCGAAAATGTTTCCTTTCTGGAAATGAACGAAATACGGAAAACACAAGCCACACAGGCGAGTTTTTAGCGGGGTGTGAAATGAAGGAGGTGGTTTCCCATGTTTCATTGAAAGGAGGCAATTTTTACTTTGAAATACCCTCGGAGAAGGTGGCCGCGGTAGCCGAGTGGTCTAGGCATCGGATCGTGGCTAGCGTGTCATAAATTCGATCCTAGTACCACTGAAGACCCACCCTGTAGGGAAGCGATGCACGTTAAATCTATAGAGAGCTCAAACGTCCTCCCGTTGGTGTGATAGTTAGGAGAGGGGGGATTACTTTTGAAAAACTCACTAAATGTTTTGTTTTCCAAAAAACTTGAACATTTTGAATTAAATTTCATCACGTTCTAGGGAATGATTTTGTTTCATTGATTATTAAATACATGCATATATACATATTTACCTAAATAAAATGTACTGTAACAAAATATTTGTTAAATTCATGTTTCTTTTTGCAATATCTTTTAATACGAAATTCTTTTTGCACACGAAAAAATATTTCATTCCCCTCAGTTTTGTGTTAAGCGATTTTCACTGCAACTGAAAATATTTTCCAAATTAGGGTCCTATTCTTTAGCATGAGCAAAAAAAGACAGCTTTAAAATATTCTTTTGCTGAAAATCGCGAATAAATTAGTCAAAAATTCAAGATCTAATCCTTATGACTAGTAAACACAAATAAATCTGTCAAACTATTGGTTTAATTCCTTTAAATCGAAATGAGATTTGCGTCTCGGGTTATGACAGACGTAATTATGATTTAAATATAAATAAGACTAGAAATCTAAGTAAATATTAATTTAACTTAATACGTACAAATGAACAAAGACCTTTATTTTCTTTTAAGTGTTTGTTGATTACGATTTTCGTAATGAATAGTACAAATGAACAGAAGAGGATGTACTGAAGAAAAAACGAAATAATTTCTTTAAACTTTGCTTTCATTCAGTCAGGCTATTGACGATTGATCCTGCATTAGTGAGTTGAAAATCTTCTGGTTTAACGTTTTCAGTTTCTCCATGATGATTTTCTGACCTACACGCGCACACAAGCAATAAAACTGTTTTCAGCAAGTGATAATTACGATAAGAGTATGCTGGGATGTAAGTGTAGTAGTTTCGAGAAATGAAAACTTTCTTAGAACTTTTTTTGTTTTGATTGCTTAATGAAAGAAGAGATGGATTTTTAAGATATAAGCCGTTCCTTTTAGAAATGATACAAGTCTATGTACTGAAACACTGAGGCTTTAGAATATTTTTTTTAATGGATAAATAATGCCAAACATGTGTGTTAATATACTCGAATATTATGTTGATACACTCACTTTAAGATAATGATTAATTTTAAAGTCGGATTATATTATTGCTATATAACATTATAATTATTATTGATTATTGCATGATAAACATGTGAAACACGTTAAGCGCGAAAATTCTTAAAATGAAGTATCGGTTAACACGTAATAATACAACAGCCCCGACTAACTACACTCATGTCCATAAATTAAGGATAATGAAGTTCAGGCAAAGAAAGAGACAGAAACAAAACAAATTTGACTTATTTGTAAAGTCTATTTATTAAACAAAAGGTAAAGCGCAAAAAAGATGCTAAATGTTTGACATAATTAATAAAAATTGCGATTTTTACTCCCTGGAGCAAATTTCAAAAAAGAGCCTATTTACAAAAAACAGTATAACATGGTTAGTATGATAGTTAATACGGAGTATGTCTCTCGGACGATGCAATACAGGCCTTACAACGCCTACGCATGCTCAGTATCAAATTATCAATCTGATGTTGAGGAATATTACACCACTCATCAAGCAATGCCCTCCGAAGTTCCGGTAGACAGCTGGGAGGGGGTTGACGGACTGCAATTCGTCAGCCAAGCATATCCCACACATGCTCTATTGGATTCAAGTCCGGTGAGCATGCTGGCCAATCCATACGGGTGATATCCTTCGATTGAAGGCATTCGTCTACAATGTTTGCACGGGGACGACGGGCGTGATCATCCATAAACAGAAATTAAGCACCCATGGCACCCCGAAACAAACATACATGTTGTTCCAGAATGACATCCCGATAGATGTGGCCTGTCATCGTTATACTCTGAACATGCAGGTCAGTTCCGGAACCAAGAATAATTCCTCCCCAAACGAGCAATCCTGCACCACCGTAACGGTGTCGTTTAATGGTGTTCTCTTGGTGGTAACGGGTACCTGGCGCTCTCCATATGAAAGACCGGTGAGAATCAGACTGAAAACGAAACCTGGACTCGTCGGAAAACATCACACAAGACCACTGTTGCGGTGTCCACAATGCATGCTCTCTACCCCAGGTTTATCGCAGGCGACAGTGAGTTGCGTTAAGGGGAACACATCTGACAGGCCTACGAGCATATAGACCATTGTGCCCTAAGCGCCTGTACACGGTCTGCCTTGAAACTGTCGTACCGGTAGCTGAAGAGATCTGACGAGATAGGTCTGATGCTGTGCTCCATCTGTTTCTTTTGGCAGTAACTGCCAAATACCGGTCCTCGTTCGGCGTTGTAACTCGGGGGCGACCTGTGCTGCAACATCTACTCACATTACCATCATCTTCGAATCGTTGCCAAAGCCTGGAGATGACACTCTGGGCGATTCCAAGTTCCTCGGATACTTCCAGCTGGGTACGTCCACATTCCAGTCGTCCGATAATTCTACCACGTAAAAAATCATCCAAATGCTTCCTTTGTGCCATAACTATGCGGTTATTGCACTGAAAGGCTTTTAAAGCGCTTGTGAACAATTTTACTTCTTTGCCACCATTCCTTATATACCCCTCTCTTACACTCTCGTCGCGGCCGCGGTGGCCGAGTGGTCTAGGCATCGGATCATGGCTAGCATGTCATGGGTTCGATCCTAGTACCACTAAAGATCCGCCGTGTAGGGGCGCGATGCACGTTAAATCTGTCGAGAGCTAAAATGTCCCCTCGTTGTTGTGGTGTGGTAGTTAGGAGAGGGGGTGCCAGCTCAGGTTTCGTCCGCGTCACTTGACCATGGTTCAAAATTACGCGGACCGTCCCCAAAAGCCCTCGTGTTGCTAATCAGTGCGACGTTAATATTCTCTCACTCACTCACTTACACTCTCGTCATTGTGACGTACTATCCGCGCCATCTGGTGGTTTCCTGTAATTTGCATATTCTTCTTCAAGATGTGTGTGATAATTCTACAGGTGAAATTTTTATTTTAGAGTTCAATTTCTGTGTGATTCTGAATTATGCTTAATTTATGGACATGAGTGCACTATGTATTTTCAATCATTTTTTCTCTTAAAAAGAAAAGAAAATGGGCTTAAGGAGATGAATTTTCGAAAATTTATCGATTTTACTTTTTTATATTTTCTAAAAGTTCACATATTTCTGTTTTAAATGATTTATGATACGAAAAAATATCATAATTAGAAGTATTTTTATTAATTTTTTTTTAAATGAAGCTACTCCCTTGACGTGCATCAAATGAGCCCTGCTAGGAGCACATGTGTTTCCCCTTGTATAAGTTTCTGATGAGCGCGAATCCATATGATGTTCAAATATAAAAATTAGAGTGTATTGGGCTTATCCAAAAGTGTGTGGGTATACGTCTTTTGGATCTTAAAAGCGAATCATAGGAAAAAAAAAGCTAAGTAATGGAAAAAGCCTAAGAAGTCGTAACCGATTCACCGATTTTTTAACATAAAAAATTCAAAGGTATTATGGTGTGGCTATTAGAAATAATATCAATGATCTACACAGCATGAAAACTGCTGTTTGGACTGTTTATTTTCATCTTCTGTCTTCAAACGAGAGCCCTCAACACGGACTGTGTCCTCCGATTATAAATTCCTGATGCAAGTTTCAAAAGACAAAAACTGAATGTAATGAAAGACACTATGATCATAAACACATACATCACAATGAATTGAATGAAGCCAATTTTTAGAGATCTGGGTGTTTGTATGAGCAGAGTGTAAATCAAATGTTTAATATGCTTCTGGAAAATAATAAAAAAAGTAATCTCAAAAAATTACAAGTTTCTACTTTAAAGCCTGTTTTCTCAAAATGAAATCGATCCTAGTACCACTAAAGATCCACCATGTAGGGGAGCGATGCACGTTAAATCTGTCGAGAGCTCAAACGTCCTCCCGTTGGTGTGGTGTAGTAGTTAGGAGAGGGGGTGCCAGCTCAGGTGTCGTCCGCGTCACTTAACCATGGTTCAAAATTACGCGGACCGTCGCCAAAAGCCCTCGTGTTGCTAATCAGTGCAACGTTAATAATCTCTCACTCCCTCACTCAAAATGTAATATTTTTCACTTTATGTACCTTTTTCTCAAAATTACTCATCATATAATTCTTAAATTTTGAGTGAGCAGACTTTTGGCCTGTTTACACATTTTAATGGAAGGAATGATATATATATATATAATATATATATATATAGTATATATATATATTGCAAACTGTTTCAGATATGACGTTTTTAAACTAAACTTTAGGGGAAAAAAACTGGGCAATTTTTAGAAAATTCATAATTAATTTAATTTTTAACAAAAAGACAAATACGTTCTTTAAACTGTTATTGATAGTACACATAATCTACTGTAAGATTTCATTCATGAGAAGTAAGTAGTTTCTGAGAAAAGGTACATAAACCTACGCAATTTAACATGGGCTCTTATGGACGTGCCAGACCCACTTAAAGTATCGACTACTTGCGACAACTTTTTTTGAACAAAATAAAGATATAGGGATTTTTTTTGGGGGGGGGTTTAGATTTGCTTAGTACATTTTAAGAAAAATATTCTAAAATTAAGATGATGAAAAGAAATGACTATTACTAAAATGTGGGAAAAAATTGGTAAAGATTTACGAGAAATAACGTAAGCGGAGCACATTTATGGGTCTCGTTTATGTTATAATTACTTTATGAACAAATTTTCAATTATGATGTGTTGTTATTCATTTCTGAAATGACCTTCAGGATAAGAGATATTTTAATTTTTACAAAAACCAGAGCTCTTTATCTTAGTTATTAAATGTGCTTAAATAACAGTGATTGTATAAGCATAAGGAACTATAAAATTTGTAATAAAAAACAGTGATTGATAAATCTGATGGTTAAAACATTTCTACTATGATACAGAAGATACACAAAAAAATTCAGTTAATTATTTTTAAAACTTTTTTAGTAATCACTGTCCCCGTTTGAGCCTTTTCAAAAAACACATTTCGAGTACTACGCGTTTTAATGTATGATATCCTGCTTAAAGTAATAACATCTGCTTTTAGTAAAACACTTGTAGTTTTTGTTCTAGTGAACGTAAAATAATAAACTTGGTATTTTTATAAAGCTAATAAGATGGTCACTAAAATAAAAGCATAAAAATTGTTAATTTGGGGGAAATTTACAATTTTAGGGTAGTCGGATACCTTAATACGAAAATATTTCCCTTCTGAGAATAAACAAAACATGGCAAATACCAGCTGGAATGGACTATCCTACTGTTGCAGTAGATGATGCATGACTTCGTTTCAGTAGATGATGACAATGTGTGTGCCGCCCCAATTATGGCAGATAAAGACATTTTGGAGTTTACTTAAAGCTCAAAAAATATCACTGATGCAGATTCCGATGATGAAAATAAAATGAATAATGCAGCTCCTGTTCCAACGTCATACGAATTCTGAAAATTATACACAGTTATTTAGACATACATTCCAATGGTGAACTATAAAACAAAATTGGACAACATCGAACAATTTGTTTAAAATGTAATGCTAAAAAAAGACAGGGCAAAGAAAAATATCAGATTATTTTCCAAAAACTGAATAAATGTTTCATTTTTTTTAAAGATCTTTAAAATTTTGTATTCCATCTCTTTGAGTCCTTGTGAATGTTTTTAATCCATTAATTTTTTTAGATACGATATAGTGATTTTCACTGTATATAACGAAATTACGTAAACTGCTTATGAAAAAAAAACTGTTTTTAAAAAACTGTTTTTAAACATAATTTATTTTGAAAAATGTTTACAATACATTAGTCTTAAATATTTGACTAAGGAAAATGAAAAATCGATTTTTTTTTTGAAGTTTTCAGTTACATATTATTTAAAAAATTATAAGCGAATACTTATGAAAAGTATAAATTACTTAATCCCGGGGCAGGGAAAGGTCGACTCAGCCTTTCATTCCTTCAGTGAGTCGATAAATGAGTACCAAGATTGCTTTTGAACTGAACACTGGCTGACAGTCAGGCTGATCATCTGACCAGAACATCTGCTAATGCACCTCAGAGTCCAAGGTCATAAATATTAATAAGGGTACAGTTGGCCTTGGTCCTCATGGGCTGTTGCACCACTAAGTTTAGATTTACACCTAGATTATTATCTTGCATTTAAATTTAATTTTTTCTCACCTTAATGTAATTTAATTATTCTAATGTAAATTTCTTAGCTTATACTATTTTGATGTAGTCTATTCACACCTTTTAATGCAGCAAAGGGCTAAGGTAAAGCTGAACCCATGTAACCCCCAGTTTTTTAATGATTGGAATTTGAGCTTCCCTGCGGGAAGCAGGTACTCCAACAAGCATTCAACTTATAAGTTTAGTTTTTGAGTTTATAAATTACTTGGTTAAGATAAATTAATAACAAAAAAATAAGTTGAAATTTCAAATTTATTTTTTCAATTTTTTAACTATTTTATCTTATATAATACTAACTGGTATACCCGTTCACATTGCAAGGGGGAATTGAAAAATTAAACAATACATATTGAAGGAGAAAGAAGTTTTTAATCATTTAATTTTACGTGAATTGCAAACTAAACAAAAAAAAGAAGCTTTTTCATATCTCAGCTGAACAAAAAATCATATTTCTTTTAAATTTAAATTGATAAGTCTTAACAGCTGATAAAAAATATATTTTTTTAAAATTTATAACACCCCTTAACTCCCCTGTGAGTCAATTTTTGAAAATACCTTCCTAAACTGATATCTGCTCAGCAAAAGTAACATATTGTTAAAGATTTTGAGTAATGAATGCTTAAAATAGTATAAATAATTTATATCTGGGTGTGTAAAATGTTAATAGTATTTATTTTATGTTAAAATTGAATTATTCGCAAGAAACGCCGTTCCTTACATTATAATGGTGATGCAATGGAAACATAGTGCAATGTTGGTGATAAAGTCAATTTGGCATCATTTTTGGCGACTACGTGGGAAACTTGGCGATTGATTGAACAGTGCAGAAGTTGATATGCTGTAACGCCACCTGGTGAGGAGCTACGCCAAAGAAGAAAACACAAAAATATTATCAACAAAAAATACATATGCAGGCCAATTTTCATAGTGATTGGTTGAACGGTGTTGGAGTGAAGCGATTTCATATACACTCATGTCCATAAATTAAGGATAATTCAGAATCACACAGAAATTGAACTCTAAAATATAAAATTTCACCTGTACAATTATCACACACATCTTGAAGAAGAATATGCAAATTACAGGAAACCACCAGATGGCGTGGATAGTACGTCACAATGACGAGAATGTAAGAGAGGGGTACATAAGAAATGGTGGCAAAGAAGTAAAATTGTTCACAAGCGCTTTAAAAGCCTTTCAGTGCAATAACCGCATAGTTATAGCACAAAGGAAGCATTTCGATAATTTTTTACGTGGTAGAATTATCGGACGGCTGGAATGTGGACGTGCCCAGCTGGAAGTATCCGAGGAACTTGGAATCGCCCAGAGTGTCATCTCAGGCTTTGGCAACGATTCCAAGATGATAGTAATGTAATTAGATGTTACAGCACAGGTCGCCCACGAGTTACAACGCCGAATGAGGACCGGTATTTGGCAGTTACTGCCAAAAGAAACAGATGGAGCACAGCATCAGACCTATCTCGTCAGATCTCTTCAGCTACCGGTACGACAGTTTCAAGGCAGACCGTGTACAGGCGCTTAGGGCACAATGGTCTATATGCTCGTAGGCCTGTCAGATGTGTTCCCCTTAACGCAACTCACTGTCACCTGCGATTAACCTGGAGTAGAGAGCATACATTGTGGACACCGCAACAGTGGTCTTGTGTGATGTTTTCCGACGAGTTCAGGTTTAGTTTGCAGTCTGATTCTCGCCGGACTTTCATATGGAGAGCGCCAGGTACCCGTTACCACCAAGAGAACACCATTGAACGACTCCGTTACGGTGGTGCAGAATGGTTCGTTTGGGAAGGAATTATTCTTAGTTCCAGAACTGACCTGCATGTTCAGAGTGTAACAATGACAGACCACATCTATCAGGATGTTATTCTGGAAGAACATGTACTTTTGTTTCGGGGTGCCATGGGTGCTGAATTTCTGTTTATGGATGACAACGCCCGACCTCACCGTGCAAAGATTGTAGACGAATGCCTTCAATCGGAGGATATCACCCGTATGGATTGGCCAGCATATTCACCGGACTTGAATCCAATAGAGCATGTGTGGGATATGCTTGGCCGACGAATTGCAGCCCGTCAACCCCTCCCACATGTCTACCGGAACTTCGGAGGGCATTGCTTGATGAGTGGTGTAATATTCCTCAACATCAGATTGATAATTTGAAAGTGAGCATGCGTAGGCGTTGTAAGGCCTGTATTGCTTCGTCCGGGAGACATACTCCGTATTAACCATCATACTAACCATGTTATACTGTTTTTTTGTAAATAGGTTCTTATTTTTAATTTGCTCCAGGAAGTAAAAATCGCAATTTTTATTAATTATGTCAAACATATAGCATCTTTTTTGCTCTTTACCTTTTGCTTAATAAATAGACTTTACAAATAAGTCAAATTTGTTTTGCTTCTGTCTCTTTCTTTGCCTGAACTTCATTATCCTTAATTTATGGACATGAGTGTATATACAAACATCGATAGAAACATATATAGATTAAAATATTAATATTCGGGATAAATGGAATGCATAGACATTTGGAATACATTTGTTTTGTGACTTACAAATTAGGTCAATATTTCAAAACTCATTGAGGTTTTGTTCCTAAGAAAGCACAATTTTTGCAATTCTTTTTTTTTTAAGTAATGCGTAACTACGCACTAAAAATGAAAATTTTAAACGATAAATGTCCAAATATAATAATTGTGAACAAAAGTTACATATAATGAAATATTTTGCCTGATTTCGTCAAATTTTTGAAGCCGAATTCTCATGATCACAAATTTGTGAAAAGCCTGAATTGTTTCTGTTTAATCCTATTGCCTATGAAGTCCTGCTCTGTAGAGGGGCTGCTGGGTGGTAAGACCTGTGTTCGAATCCCGGAGAAGGTATGAATATTTGTTTTTGTATAGTGCCTGCATGGCTTGGGAGCAGTTTAAATATTTGTCGAGGTTCAAGTTCTCACGTGAGGTTGGGGAAAGGAGGTAGGAGGGGCAATTTTGAGGGTGTGTTGACCCTCAAAATTGGGATGGAACCGAGCCAAATCGTGTTGTCTTCTGCACCGTGCTCAAAGATGCGGCTAACGACAGGCGTAAAACTCGCCCCTTGCGACGGTGAATTTCAAGGGTCTAACATTGCCGATCAGGTAACATTAAAAACAAGATATCAATCATTGGCATGGCCAAGTAATTTTAGCGCGTTTTTCACATGTTGTATTTTACAATAATGCAACTAATGAACTTTTTACTAACAGAAAGTAGTGTACTATACTTAAATTTTTTTTTAATTTTTTAAAAAAATTTAAAAATTATTAAATTTAAATATGATTCTGCTCAACTAGGGCACAAATGCGACAAAATGCCGAAAACCCGAGGTTAATCGGTTGCTTATTGGCTGAGAAAAAGGTACGACAAAATATGGAACGAAGACGAGGATGAAGACGAAATTCGCGTCCTAATAGCGCTTTTTTTACACTACGTGAAAAACGGGCTAACAACAACAGAGGGGTTGATGCACAATTAAATCTGTCAAAGCTCATAGTCCTCACGTTTTCGAGGTGTAGGTGTGTCGGTTATCGTCCTCGTCAATTTACTATGATTTCAAATTACGTAGTGCGTAGTTTAAACCATTATCCGTCAAGGACATCGCCGTTATCCTTCAAGGAGCGCTGTTACTAAGCGATCAATCTACTGAGGACAAAATATCCCCCCCCACACTACTGCTCTTTCTATTTCGGACATATGTATATATATATATATATATAATATTAATTTTTCTAGCATTTTTAAAAAACACATGTCAACTTTCCCAATTCAAAATATCACTATTAAAAAGGCTTTTAAATATAATAAAAAAATAGGTAGATCAATTTTTAACTATAATGCACCTATCAAGCAAGAAAATTTAATATGTTATTGTAATGAATTTAAAGAATTCAAAGATAACTATCACCAGCATGTTATTACTGGTGATCTCAATATTGTAAAAGACAATAATCTTAGAAATATAATGAATAAAGGTACTGGTTTTAGACTTATGATATCCAATAATAATAAAATTATCAAAAATAAGTTATCTAATGCTATTGAGCAATTCATTTACAAAATTGCTATTAAATATAGTATGCCTATCGAGGCATTCTCAGAGTTTAAATGTAACATTACACAACAGATTAATAAATATAACTTTAGTACAGATAATAACATCTTTTTTAATGATATTAAAAATCAGATTAAAAAATTACAAAATAAATTTATTATAGTTTATATTGATAAAGTGCCTGGAAATTTTGCCTTCATTTGTAAATACTATTATAGTTTAATGCTCAACAAACATTTTGAAAATAATACAGCTTTTATTAGGTCATCAATTTCTGATAGAGAAATAAATAATCGAATTTTGGCTTTTCATAAACAATTAAAAATACAAATTAATAATAATTTTAAATTTCCACATGTATTTCTTACTCCTAAATTTCATAAAAATCCAGTAAAGTTTAGAACAGTTACTAATGGTTTTAATACATATATCAGCAAATCAGGCAAAATTCTACATGAAATGTTACACGATACAATAAATAATCTAAAAACTTCAGCCATTCTTAAAAATAGTACAGAACTTATTGCACAAATTAAAGATAAAAAGATATTTTCAGTATTTAGTTTAGATTTTGAAGATCTTTTTAACTCAATTAATATTGATGATATGATAAAAACACTAGTAAAATTACATAAAGATAATTTGTTTAAAAATGTCAAATATGATAGATTTGGTTCTCTACTTAGGTTAGTTCTAAAAGAGAATTATGTTTATCATAATGGTAATTATTATCAACAGATTAAGGGTCTACCACAAGGTGGCCCAGCTAGCAACTGTCTTGCCAATTTATATTTACATTATTTTGAAAATAGTTTCACAGACAACTTAGAATTTTATTTTTTTCGTTATATAGATGATATAATCATTTTTGGCAAGCAAGACAACTTTATACCTAATATTAATTTTTATACACAATATCTTAATTTAATACAGACAAATAGTAACAGTTACGAAGCAAATTTTCTTGATATAGAAATTAAATTAAAAGATTATAAAATAGTTACTAATATTTATGATAAACGAGAAGACTTTAATTCCAATATTATAAAAGTACCGCTTAGGGAGAGTAATGTGCATGTATCTATATTCAGAAATATTGTTCTTAATTACACACTACGCAATAAATTTCTAGTTTCTAATAAATCAGAAATAATAAAAAAATATAAACATTTTACTAAATACTGTTTAATTCAAAACTACCCTATTAATTTTATTAATAGATATTTAAATGAAATTCTAAATAGTAAGGATTAAATTTCCATAGTTTTAAAAGGTTTATATTATAGATTTATTATTCTTCCTAGATAGTTTTAAATGCCCCCAGTTTCTAGTTTTAGATAAAATTACTTTTTTAGAATATATTATAACTTTTAAACCATATTAAGAGTCTCTAAGATAATGGTAGTATGTTTACATTTCCTATTTTATTATTTCTAGTCTTTTCATACTTTTGCTAAGTGCTATTTTTCAGCCTTTGCTTTGTTTTGAAATTATATTTGGGTCCAGAATCTGGCAATAACTTGTTTATTGTACTCAGATTTAGCGCGGGCTCTGCATTTCAGTATGCAATTTTTGGGTAAGTTACCTTTTCCTTATAATGGATTTAGATTTCCTATCCATTATTTCAATTGGTATTTGCTCGGTATTATTAACAAAAAAAGGGGGAAGGTTGGCTGGCCAAAAAACATGTTCAACCCCACTTTTATATACAGAAGGATTTTTTTTAAAGAAAATTTTATGTATACAAGCTGTCCTAAGTCAGCAATGTTGATAATACTGAAGCATCCATTCTTTTATATTTTACTCTGTTATTGCAATCTTTCATATCTCCTTCTAAATTCTGTTGTCTTGTTATCTAGCAATTGATATTCTTTTAAGTATTAATCATGTAATTCATCTCTCTCTTGCAGAGAAATTTTGATTATATATATATATATATATATATATTATATATATATATATATATATATAATATTAGAGATTCTCTAATAAAATATAATATTTTATTGGAAATACTTGTTATAATAATTACAATTTCAAATAATAAAATAAAAGTTGTTCCAACTAGAAACTTTTTAGCACTACATAAATTATTTTGAAAACTTGACTTTACTGTTATAACCGGTGGCGCACACAGGTCCTCGAGTCCGGACCCCCCCCCCAAAGCCCTTGATTTTTTTTCGATTGATTATAATTATATGTATATAATGCATAAAATTTAATTAAGTATTTGTTATTAATAATTAATTTTATAAATTAATTGTAATTTTTCATTGAATAATTAATTTTTTACTGTTTTTTGTTTCCCAAAATCAATACAATTAAAAGAATTTGTTGGATGGCGTATTGAACAATGATACAAGAATACTAGACTTTTAACACTGGACCCCCCTCCCTTCTACTTGAAAAATTCCTGTATGCACTACTGGTTATAATTAGATTTTCTTATGAATATTATCTATTTTGAGAGTAAAAATAATTTAAAATCTTAAGAAACTTTTAGAAAAAAGTTCCGTTTTTTTGTTACTACACTTAATTTTTTTGAATACGTAATGCAGAATTTTTTTCTCTAAATGTGGTTTAAATGTGAATTTGTTAATATATTACATGTAAATTATTTATATTTTTAATAGTGATTTTAATTAAAGAAATCTTTTTAGAACTCTAGATTCGAAGCAATTAGAAAATTGAAAATTCAATTTAATGTTTAATCTTTGAAAATTAATCTCAGTACTGAAAACAGTCTATAAAAATTTAAATAATAACTTTCAAAAAATATTTCAGACATATTCTCATTATAATGTCGTATGATATTTCCATTAACACGCAATTTTTTAAGGAGTTGTTTTGAATATCTTGACATTGAATATAAAAAAAATTATCTAATACTTTTATTAATAATCTTTTACTTTAGATTGTTAATGTCATTCATGATTATTATCGACGGTATAATGCATTTATTTTTTACAAAAGTAAATTAATCAGTATGTTTTGAAGCTCTTTTATTTCACTTACATCTGAATTTTGTTCAATTAAATTTAATTAAATTATTTACTTTTGTATTGTCATAATTTTAAATAAAGTGACACTTGTTTTCTTAAAATGACTGCGCGACAGGATATTGCCTCGAATTATAGAGCGGAATTGATTTGTTGAATTGACATCGGAATAAATTTAGTATCCTTAACTTTTGAACTGCGGCTTTCAGTGGCCAAGGTCACGAGCTCAGGGGGGGAAAAATGAATGAAATTTAAATTTTAAAGCGCAGCGGTGAAAATAATTTCCATATTTTCCTTAAATTCGAAAATCAGATTGAAAACAAACCCCCCCCCCCCATAAATAACACATTTTTTATAGTTTTTTCAACGCTCGTAGTTTGATTTGTTTGTTTTAGATTGTGCTAAATAACAATAAAACGAAACCAAACATTTTTTATTATAGAAAATAATCAATATAAACTTACTTTTTCATTATTTTTATCTACCACAGAGGAGAAAATCCATTAAAACTGTGGTCGGAAACCTGCTTGTTTAAAACCAAAATGAAATTTTTAAAATAAAGCATTTAAAATGGGGGCGGGGGCATAATTTATTTCACTTTTAACACTAATATTCCTTTCAGCACTCTAAATTATTAGCTTTTATAAAGTAATGTAAAAGCAAGAAATTCTTTAAAATTAAAAATATGTAAATTGTAATACATTAGCAGTCTTAGGCATAGGGCTACGTTTTCAAGGTTATACAAAGTTTAACGACACCCAATTTCTCCTTTATGGGCCTATAATACTGGTTTAAAGCAGAAAAAAAGTACAGTTAGAAATATCGTAAAAGTTTTTTTTCCAATGGGGCTGTGGATTGGAATTTTTAACATTGCAGACCTAGTACATTCCCCAGGAGCTAGTATCACTTTTTAGTGCGGTTTCGTATCGGAGATACCAATTGCCGCAAGTAATTTTAACACTCAGTTTTCTCGCTAGAGGGAGACACCTAAACTCTGACGATGTGAAAATATTCTAGGAATTTAATTTTGCTGAGAGCACTCAAGTCAAACAGGCGCTCAAGGGATTTTTTACATGCCGCACAATCATACGACATGGACACTGTCGATTTTCTGCCTCAAGAAAATCCACCGACTTGGACAGGGGTCGAACCCACAACGTCAAGTGTACAAGGCCAGCACCAAACCAACTACGTCACCCAGCCGGCTATATCTTAGTGAAAAGTATTAAAATTAATTTGTAATAAGTTTAATCATAATATTCCAAGAGAATCAAGTGATCACGATAGTCTAGTGGTAAAGGTCACGAACTCGGGGCTGGTGATGTCGAGTCTCGGGTTTAAATACTCATGCTACTTAAAAACCACCGTGTAGAGGGATGGATGCCTGTTAAATCTGTCGAGGCTCAAAGTGCTCCCGTTGGTGTGGTAAGGTAATTTGGAGATGGGTGTGGCAACATAGGTGTTCTCTTCGTCATTTGACCATGGTTCGCAATTTCGAGATCAGTCGCCAACTGTCTTCGTGTTGCCTCAGAAAGTAAGCCGAGCTGACTCAGGAGAATAGAAAGCCAAATGTCATTGACTTTTTGCTCCTTATTTTGTTAGCAGATTTTCGAACTAACAAATAGTAAATAATAATAAAGACAAAAACTTGTAGAATTTTCATTATTGATATTGTCGAAATTTTCATGAAAATGGTGGTTCGTTTTATTACCATGACTTTTATTTTGCTGAAATGGAGCAAAATTGTGAACATAGTAATAACATGATAAAATTTAACTTTCAATTTCTAGACAGAAACGAGCAAAATAATTCATTTTAACTTTTCAACTCGTTTTCTCTCTCTCTGTCTCCCCATGACCCCTTCCCCAATAATATCTAAATGCACGCAAAGCGGCCCTTTTTTGAGACAGATTAAAGCAATGTAGAATGTAAGAATGTAGATTCGCTGCTTATGCCAAAATGTACATCTGTAAATGTTTATAAATACAGTGGCACGAAAATTAAAAAATAAATTTTTAAGGACATTACAAGTATCCTGGACTCTAAGCTAACGTATATAAGCGTTTAGATATAAATAATAGCACTTATTCTGCATTTACTTGCAAGCGATACATTTTCAAATATAAAAACTGCTTACGGTAAGTTGTGAAATGTTAATATTATTCTTATTCAGGCAAATGCTGGAATATTTATGTGTCGCTAACCCGAAAAACTACTTTAAAGTAATTGAAATCAAAATAAATTACTCTGAGGAACTGATCTTCTTCGCACCAAAAGCAATAATAATTATTCCTTATCTCAAAGTTAGTAAGCAAACACGATCTGAACGATGCCCTTACTATCCCGTCTCGCAAGATTTAATCTCCCAGTGTTCTTGAGACGCCTTTTTTCATCCTAGAGAAGGAAACGTCGTAGGAGTTCCATGTAAAACGAAAGAACCGTTTTAATCCATTATTCATAAAGAAATCTCTTTGCCCTGTCTTTGATTCCTTTTTAGGAAAATAAATCTGGATTATTTATTAATAAAATTATTTATTAACAAATCAAAATTATCTGGATATTACGTAACATTCTGTATATAAAAGAAGCAAATAAAATGAAAGAAGAAAGAAAAGAAAAAAATACAGCAAATTTAATACGAGGCCCAAAAGTACATTATAAACTTTTTCAATCCGCAATAAAAATATTTGATATATGGTAACTAAGGAAAGGGGGTTGCCCCTGTCCGTGTAACGGTGGGCCAACTCCCATTGCTTATTATCTTCTGGTTTAATTTATTGTTTCATCTTAAAATAGAGTAAATAATTTAGATCAGAGAGGATGTTTGATACGATAATATTACTTTCTGTTATATTTATTTTATGATAAAAATTTTAGTATTCGCAAGCACACACACGGCGCTGTCCCTTACATTATAATAAAGTTTTTTTCTTTGGAAACTTGGCGAAATATTGGCAATTCCGGGAAGTTGACATCCTTTTTGGCGATTTGGAGACTGTGGTGAGAGAGGGAGAGAGGTGTGCGAAATGAAAATTCAAGAACGACCAAATAGATGCGATTCCAAACCAATGTTAAAAATGAGGGACGTTGACCCCGCTGTTGACGAAGAAAAGCGACCCCCTCTCCTACACAATAAGTGAACTGCCTCTCTAGCGAGGCTTCTACATGAATCCTTTTGGCATATTGGAACTCCCTGCTAAGCCAAGCTCGCCAACAGAGACCATATAGATGGTTCTGAAAAACATTCGAGAAATCTATAACATCATGAACTATGATACAAGTGGATTTTTCGATAGAGCTGGAAGGTAGGATGCAGTGGCGTAATGGAGAATATTAAGGCCCTCTGCAAAGTCAGGTTTGGGGCTCCAAGCTGAATCTTACAAAGGTTTGTAATACCATAACATTAGGCTTTGCCCCCCCCCCACGCGATGGGGGAATGTAAATTACGCCACTGGTAGCATGGGACCCCTAGGCATATCGTTCTTGACGTTCCTCTTCAATTAAATTCCACTTTTCATGACCCATTTTTACTAACAATACCTCATGTATAAAAAAAATTTATTACAGCATCACGAAAAACTTCTTTCATAGAGAGATATGCTACATTTCCAAGAGTGTCAAATATAAATTAACATTGTTCAACTGTACGCTATCCGAATGACATATTGACAGGTACTTGTTGAGTTGATTGATGTATAATGTAACATCAAATTAACTCAAACACGTATGTTAAGGGGTTAAAATAATAATACCATTAAAATAATTTTACATGCATATTCTAATTCAGGTGACATTAAATATCAAACAAATTGCTCATTTATACTCTTTTTCAAAAGCACGGTTCCTAACGCAGTCAGATACCTTAACTTGCCGCGTATCCATTCATAAAATAACATAGAGACGGTAGAACAATCTTATAGTCTCTCTCTCAATAAAAAAGTTTTTCGTCATGCTGTAATAAATTTATTATGTACTATCGCAATAATGCCAACGTTCAAGATAGTTATCTTGTTGGCAACCCCAATTTCGGATGTGTCATACGCGCTGAATTGGTAACCCTGTGTTTCGTTTTATATAATGTCGCCAATATGGTAGCGGTAGTATATTATTGCAAGCTCGCAGAAAAATATCTGAACGATTGTCTGGACTGGAATCGTTGTGTGAGAAAAAAGGCGTTATCTCAATAGAAGATATATTAAAAATCAACGGGAAAAAATAACTTTCCAGGAAGCTGCAAGAACTCCAGGTTTGTCAAAATTTGAGAATTTTAACAATGAAGACGGTGGAAGATGCATCTTCAGTGATGTATCTGAAGAGGAGAGCCAAAAATGAATTTAGCGGGAAAAAAAAGAACAAATAAAAATGGAACTACAAAATATATGTAAATTACAGTTTTAAAATGTAAGCAATGAGTATGAATATTTGTATCATGGGGGTTGGTCTGCCATTAGGTGAACAGAGGATACTCCTCCCCCTCCTCTACTATTTCATAAAAAATCTAATACAACATCTCTGAATTAATTTTAAAATATCACTTTGTGTCATAAATCTCCGAACTGGAGACTTGTCTCCACAGAGTTCAAACTTACTGTATAAAAAGTGTGGAATATATGTTATACTGGACCACATGAATGTTTCAAAATTATTATTAGCAGGTTCATGTTTAAGTACAGATTGTAAGAATCAATTGCTTTATTGTTATTTTGAGGAATAATCTTTTCCTGATGTTGAGAAACAGGCAAATGAACTTTTTATTCTTATTCCAAAAATTTGAATTGCACGGATTATCTGCAATCTAATGACTAAGCCTAAAGAGGAAAGGTCAAATATGTGATGCATTTCATTCCTTGCCCTTATTAATCGGTCAGAAAGAAAGCCGTTTTAGTTCAAAGAGATTCTAAACCTGGATAAGAGAGAGATTCTTCTAGATTTTAAGATTTGGAGATAAAATTTACAGTACATTCGTAATGCATTTTTAAAGAATATATGTGAAATTATACCGATCGTATATATTGTACAATCATTTATCATGTAAAATATATATTATCGTGCACTAGAAAGGTGCTTATAAAACAGGAAATCTATTTTACTAAAATGAGGATATTTGATTCATCATATCAAATATTTGATTCATCATATCAAATATTTGATTCATCATATCAAATATTTTATTCATCTTATCAAATATATGACTAAGTTATATGATTATCAAATATATGATTATATGATATATCAAATATATGATTCAAGCGTTCATTTATATTTGTGAAGCAAAACTAATTCAATTTAGCATAGTTAAATTCGACTGAATGTTTTTAACGTCGCATTTCGAAGCAAAATTAAGGCTATAGGAGACGGATTTTGGAATTTTGGTGAGCAAATGGAGAGCCCAACACCTAAGAGGTGGCACCCCTTCTCCAAATTTTCACACAGTGCCAGCATGAGGACTTTGAACCTCGATAGATTTATCGTGCATCAGTGTCCCTACATGACCGGTCTTTAGTGGCACTTTAACTTGAACTCATCACTCGACAGATATGACGGCCACGAGTTCGTGACCATGACCACTTCCATAATACTGCCACAGCAAATCTTTGTGAAATTACATATGAATATATTTGAAAAGGAATAAATTAGCGATTATTTAAAAATTTAATTAATGCGCATTTCTTACAAAGAAAATTATAAACATTTGTAAATATATATGCACATAGTTAAATTAAAAGTGTAAGATAAATGATTTATACTTCTTCTAAGAAAAGTAATTGAATGTACGAATTCCATTCCATGTGCGTATCGTTCAGTTAAGAAAACATTAAGGGGAAAATTTTAGGTCTAGATTAAGTACGTAAACAACACGATTTCTATGAAAAATTCTGCAATCGCACAAATGCAAACATTACAAAATGTACAAACAACGCCAATATTTAAATTTAATTTTGATTTTTATTCTTCTGTGCTTATTTTACACTTTCACGGATGTTTTTAAGTAAATTATATACACGTGCAAATACAGATCTGTCTTTCCGAAAATAGAGTGAAATAAGATTTTTGTGTGATAAGGCATTCAGATAAAAGAGAAAAATATAAATATTTTTTTTCCGTTGTGGCTATTAGAACACACAGGAAACTTGGAAGCCGAATTATAAGAGCTGGACTGATAGAAATTTAATACATATTTTATTCTTCTTGATAAAAATAATCAAAAATGCTTATACGAGAGAAGAGTTTAATCTGATTCCTAACACGAAGTATGTAAAATATAATATTTCTTATTTTTAACCTATTCACAGCTAAGCTTGAACTAGTGAGTGAGCATTAAATTATATTCGGACTCTAAAGCAACACGAAGGCTATTCGTGACGGATTTCGTAACCCTGAACCCCGATAAAGTGACGAGGACGATACCTAAGCGGCTATTTCACTCTCCAAGTTTCCACACCACATCAACGTGAGGACTTTGAGCCGCGACAGATTCTAAGCGGCGAGTCTTCAGTAGCCTCACAGCTAAGCCTATGAGGGTATCGGCCTATTCGGCACCCCTCTCTCACCATCTTGTCTATCTAAAGGTGTGGGGGAAAGCAAATCATCACCAGCAACTTCCATAATAACTATTATTTTTATTTCTCTTCAAACACACATAATCAATCACAAGTGAAGCTAAAAAGGAAACCCTAGGAGTGATATATAAAGCGAGCTATCTAATCTCATGAATAACTCTAAGTAAACCCGACTAAGTGATCTAGACAAGAACACGCTACTGATCCGATAAATAAATATGATTCAATCTATCTTAGATCCTCAATCTAATAATTTAATATCTTAACAACTATTTCCTTAACTCTCGCTATGTTTGATTCCTAATTGACAAATCGTCAACAATATTACAATCAATATTACAATAATCAGCTACGAAGTATCCACACCTCTCTTCACGTTTAATCAATCTCTGCTAGCCGTCGCAGTCTAACTTCTCTCTTTGAAACTCGAAAGTTTAATCTTTATATACAAGTCTTAATTTACATACTCACATCTTCTTCTTCGAAGGAAGGCTTTCAATAAAATTTTTTGTGAAAAATACGAAAAGACCCGTGACACACCGCATATTTAGATTTAATCATGTCACGTTTACCAGATTCCTAATATTTTATTATTTTTACCCTCAAGTTAAATAAAGACCCATACACTATTTGATCAGATTTTTTTCCATAAAGTATCTTCATTACAGTGTCATATTCCTCATCGCGGGGGAGCCCAGGATTCTAGGGGGCCCAAAACCTATGAAATGTAGTGGTTTCCGTTCTGTTATAACATCCGGCTTGGAGCCTAAAACCTGACTTTGCAGGAGGGCCTAATATTCTCCGTTACACCACTGCATAAATTCATACACAAATTTCTTTTCGATTAGCTTCCAAACACGTAGCCCGTTAATGACTTTTCCATATGCAGTGTCACGTATTTGTCGTATCAGACGAATTTAGTTTACTTAATCGAATAAACAAGGTGACACAAATTTCATGCGCACTTACACGATTTTTTTAAAGAGTTGACAACAATAACCGGAATCGCCTTTATTTTTAGTGTTGAATTAGCAATTGTTTTTGAGTGGAACGTGTTTGACTGGGCGAAGATCGTTGTCTTTGCTAACGTTTTCGAGGTAGTCGGTAAATCCGTTTTGTAATTTCGTATATTTTTTCGTGTAACGTGTCACAGTGGAAAACATGAACTGAATCTTAATGGGCAAGTGAAATTTCATAATCAAATGGCAGTGCTTTACAATCGACTCAAATTTTATCTACGAGCGAGGAGAGTTCAATTTTGTTTTTGTGTCAAACAATATATACAGTTCTTGTAGTATAAATACGCATAAAATTTTCCAGTTTTGAAAATCATTCATTCTTTTTCAAAAGTATGCATCTACCTACTCATTGAGTGTTACATTATTAGCACCCTTTTATAAGCTTCACTTGTATGTAACGGAATCTTTGAACTCCATTTTTTACCCACTTTAAAAGGTCAGAGGAATTCGAAATTTCGCTCATTTGCCCAGGACCGATGACAATACAATAATTTAATAATTTTGTTCCATTGTTCTGATCAGGATCATCAGGATGAACGATTTCCCATTTTCATATCCCATCCCGGATCTGGAGACTAATTTCAGATTCCACATTTCAAGATTTGGTGACTGAAAGATTAAGTTGCAACTTAGTTCGGTTAACTATAAAGGGTGTTTTTTTTTGTTTTTTTAAACTATAACTCTTTAACCGTCTTAAAATTGACTTTTTCTGACGACCTAATACTTTTATTAATTGATTTTGAAATTAATGTTTTTGTCGTTGTACCTCCTCCTTATGTTGGTGGAGGTGAAGATGTCACTTATATTTGGGGTTCTCGGGGGATCCAAAGCATATTTGTAGGAGCCATTAAATGGAACACGAAATGGTTACAAACAGTTATTCACGATAAAATTCTCTTTTATTAATTTAACTCTAGACCTGATTACGCGATAAGCAGACTAGACAAAATGTAAGAAATAATGGTTACTTATTTGAAATAAAATGCAACCTCTGTGCTTAAATGCTCTTTCTACTTAATCAAAAAATAGATCCCATGTTTCGTTTATTCTTGCAAAGGGTGTATTATTATTTGTATAGCTTTAAGGAGTTTATCTAATAAAGGAATATTTTCAACAACATAATACGTTGAATTTCCACGTTCCGTTTGTTGTTGTGAGGGTAACCTATGCAACTAGTTCAGTTCAGTACAGTGTTACCACTGTACATCTGGAGCCCTGGCTAGCACCTTATGCTCCGAAATGATTATATTTGCATTATTTTCTTCAGATAGAATGCAAGTATAGGTCTTGATTATTATATACAACTGTAAGTTTTGTTAACTTATGCTTCAAAAGTGGTTGGTGAAACTAGTGTATTTTGGATCTATTACTTGGTATTTTAGAATCTATTGGTTGTTTTAAAAAATTCTTCGACTTTTTGAATATGCTCTATTGTATCACAATTCGCTATTGATGAAGAAGACCATTCACTATGATTAGAGATAAAAATTTTCAATGTTTTACGTTGCAACTGATATTTATTGCAGGTTAAAATAAAATGTTCACTAGTTTCGAAAAATTAACTTAGTTACTTTCGAAAGTTAAAGTTCACTAGTTTCGAAAATTCACTTTCGAAAAATTGTTCCGCCATTTAACTTGAATTGTTCTTTGATGTAAGAAATTTTGAGCCCATCGTAGCAAATTACCTGAATATCCAACTTTTTTAAATTTAGAAACTAGACCACTTGGCCACACTGAGTCATATGCTGATTTAATATCTAATGCTACTAGAATAAAGTATTCCTTACGTTCTCTAGCCAGTATAATATATTGAAGAATCGTATTAATACTGCTTCTGGGGGGGGGTAAAAGCCATGATGATTTACGTGAAAAATTTTATTTTGAAAGCTGAAATCTAACATTCTGTGTAGGATCATTCTTTCTATTAATTTGGCAACTATTGAGGCGAGTGAAATTGGGCGATATGACGCTATTTCCTTGGGATTTTTGTGAGGTTTTATGAATGGTAAAATAATTGCGTGAGTCCAATCTTCTGGAATTTGACTAGAAGACCAAATGTCATTAAAGGATTTCAGGAGAAGATTTATTGCTTTGATGGGGAGGTGGTTGATTGTTTGGAGAGAAATTTTATCATGCCCTGGACTGCTGTTTTTTTTATGAGATATATGCAATTAGTCTTCATTTTTACGTTGCACAACTGTGGTCGCAGGGAAGTCCAAGACAAATTTCTTGTCTTTAATAAATTCTGAGGATTTCAAAAGTATTTCTTTTAGTTCAACGATTTTAAACGATTCATGTACTGTTTCACTGATTTCTTCTTAAACAGTAAGCAAGTCAATTTTGGTAACATTTTTAAACATTATTGACCATAAACAATGTTCAACGGAAAAATCATACTCACCTTTACTAAATAATCCGTTAAGACCTCTATTTTCTCAATAGAGAGTGGTAGCTTGAAAACAAATTTTGAAATATTCATGTAATAATTATAAAATATAGAACACTTCTTCCAATTTCCTACGTAAGAATAATCTTTTTTTTTGTTGTTGTCTTTTTTCCAACTTTTCTCGTTCACTCACTGAAGTTGAATGGCAGTGAGCTGCATGATAATATTAAAAGAAATAAATATATAGAGTTTTTTTTATGAAAGAAAATAAATCTTCATGGAAAGAAAGTGTGCTTGGAATTTTTTCTAAAAATAAACACACGAGCCTAAATTTTTTCAATTCAAAACTAAGCTTGAGTCACTGATCAGAGAACGATTTACGAATAAAGCCGACAAAAACCGAATAGCGTAACGCACCCGAACCTGACGCTTCATTTAAATTCACTCTTCAGCAAAACGCGTCTAAAAAGAAGTTATCATTACAAAAACATTCAGGGAGTCAATAGATTTTTATGCTCGGTTCTTATGAGTTGGAACAATTGTGAATATCTTCAAGTGAGGGAATTTTAATGAAAGACATTCCAGAACAGAGAGTTCCAGAATAATTTAAAGAATCGTTTTTTTTTTTTAAAGAGCATATTGCAGGAAAAAATATTCGCTTACTCTATACACAACACCCATGCAACCCATACACACATATATAATTCAAAATGCAATAAAATAAAATTTTAAAGAAAAAAAAAGATTTGTAAAAACTAAAAATACTTTACTCTAACTATATATAGAGAGTGATATGTAAACTCCTTTTGCAGTTGTAATTATTTGTAACGTTTTATAATAGAATATGTTTAGTTATAAATTTGGTACTTTTGTTGCTTAGAAAACTTTTAGACCCAGCGTAGAAAGCAATATTCGGTTCAATTCTTGGCATAGGAAAATTTTCTTTCTAAACCAGGGGTTGGCAATCTATGACACGCATGCCACATGTGGCACGCTGTACTATTCTCAATAGCACTCTGCACTACTCCACAAATTTTTCAATTTTTTAATGGAAGGAAGCTGATAAATTTGTATTGTACTTATTTGACAAACATCTTCAAACATTCGTCAGAATTATGGACATTTATGGAATTACAAAAAAAATCTGGAAGATAGCTCAAATGATAAATTTTCAGCTATTTTGTTAGCTAAATTATTGAATGTTATTGCCGGAGAGATTTAATTGTTTGAATAGAGAAAATTGTACGTACTCTGCTTTCCGCTTTTGGTTTTACATATCAAATTTTAAAAAAAATCTTTCCACGTATGAAAAAAAGTTTGCGTCCGCAAAGAAATTGCTTAACAATGCTCAGAATCGTGTCAAATTGAAAGTCACACATTATACCCCTTATTTTGATGTATAAAGCGTAGAGCGGTGAAAGCACTAGGTTCGCGCTTTAAAATTTTTATTTCTCTTTTTATTTAATTGTAATGATGGGAAATGCTTAAAAACTCAAGAGCCAAAACATTATGACCACCTGTAAATTATGATTTGGCCCACCTTTGGCGCGCAACACAGCTTCAACCCGTCTTGGCATAGATGCCACAAGTCCTTGGTAGATGGCCGGAGACAGATTGAACCAGAGGTTTAAGCAACGGTCACGCAAATCCGAGATATTGCGAATTGGTGGTCTTTGAACTCTGAGCTGCCGTACCATGACATCCCAAATGTGTTCTATTGGATTGAGATCCGGTGAGTTAGGCGGCCAGGACATTAACTGGAATTAAGAATCATGTTCCTGGAACCACTCCAACACAATTTTAGCCTTGTGACACAGGGCGTTGTCCTGTTGGAACATTCCATTTCCAGCTGGAAAAACAGAGGCCATGTAAGGGTGAAACTGATCCGCAATGATGTTCAGATACCCTGTAGCATTCATGATCTGCTCTACAACAACTACGGGTCCCAGAAATGCCCAAGAGAACGTCCCCAAAGCATAATACCGCTACCACCGGCCTGTGTATGACCCACTGTACATTGAGGGAGCAACTGTTCGCCTGGAAGACGGCATGATGAATGACAAACCGTAATTCATCTCACCAGGCAACTCTTTCCCACTGATCCATGGACCAGTCGCGATGTTCCCGGGGCCAGCGCAGGCGCAGTTGGGGATGACACTTGGTCAGCAAAGGCACACGAGTAGGACATTTGCTGCGTAGCCCCATATCCAATACTGTGCTCCGATACTATTCTACTTGGCCCTGCATTGTATTGGGCTGTCAGCTGAGTCACAGTCTGGCTCCGGTTTTGCTTCACCATGCGAGTCAGTCTCCGACGACCTTTTTCTTTGATAGCGTGTGGACGTCCAACACCATGTCGTGTACTGCTGGTTTCACCGTCCTTCATCCACTTTGCATAAGTACTAACAACTGTAGATCGCGAACAATCCACGAGTCGTGCAGTTTCGGAAATACTTGTTCCGAGCCTTCGAGCCATTACAATCTGCCCTCTATCAAAGTCGCTTAGATCCGCAGCCTTTCCCATCACACACAGAAGTAAGTGAAAGAATGATTCTTCAGACTCTCCAGCAGCAGTTAAATACCTCTTCCACCTGATCACGTGCCTTTCACGTCATCCAGGCGAGTTCATTGCAAAATGTAGGGTTGGTCATAATGTTTTGGCTCTAGAGTGTATTTTACGTTGTATAATTCTTCTTTTAATAAATACTTTTAAAAATACATTATATATGAAAACTTTTAATTTTTTAAATATTTGTTGAAGAAATAGTTATATTTTATGTTGTTTATTTACATATTAAGAAATATCTTTAAATGTTGCAAGATTAATATATAATAAAACTGCAAATAACTAAATTATTGACTTCCATTCTCTAATTCTGCGCGTGCATTGTCACGAGAATCGAATTGTTTCAAAAATGTCCTACTGCGTGGCACGCTGAATCATATTGGCAGATTGGTTTGGCGCGCCAAAACTAAAAAGTTTTCGACATCTGTTCTAAGCCTTTTAAGGTGAGCTCGATTTCCTATGATGTTTCGCAAATAGCCCTCATGCAGCTTCCAAGTGCAAAGTTGGTAAAAAATCAAATGAAATCAAATCTAAGATACGTGCGACGACAGTTCAATTATCTGATCGGACTTTTCCAAAATTTTTTCACAAGATCTTGCAATATTTCTTTCTATATCTCTTGAATTTTTTGACGAACATAGGTTTTGAGCTAAGCAGAAGTTTTAAGCTTATTGGTCAAAACACTCCTTCCTCCATAAGAAAAAAAGTTGCTTTTTTAATTGAAAATAACGGAAACATATTCTCTGTGAGAGAAAAGGGTAACTGTTTTTTGTGAAATTACATTCGATAATTTTTTTCACTTTGTTAAGATATCCGACTACCCTGAAATTGTGCATTTTGCCTAAAATTGACAAATCTTTTTATGAATTTATTTTATAGGACATCTTATTAGCTTTATAAAAATACCAAATTTATTACTTTTTGTTCACTAGAATAAAAACTATAAGTGTTTTAGTAAGAGCAGATGCCATTACTTTGAGTAAGATGTCATACTTTAAAACGCGTTTTACTCGAGATGTGTTTTTTTTAAATGCCCAAACGGGGCCACACACCAATTGCTCAAAAAGATTAGAAAATAATTAATTAAAATTTTTTGTGTATGTTCTGTATAATAACAAAAGTGTTTTAACCTTCAGATTTATTAATCACCACTTTATTACAAAATTTACATTTCCTTATGTGAATATAATCACTGTTTTTTAAAGCAATTTCATATAACAACTAAGATAAAGTGCTCTAGTTTTTGTAAAAGTTAAAATATCTCTTATCCTAAAAGTTACTTCAAAATAGAATAACATAGCAACACATCAGAATTGAAAATTTGTTCATAAACTTTTGGTACAGAATGTACCGCGTTTATGTTATTTTTTTTGTCAATTTTTACCCATTTTAGTAATAATAATTTCTTTTTCTTTTCTTAATTTTAGCATATTTTTCATAAAATGTACTAAACAAATCTAAAAACAACAACAACAAAAAATTCCCTTATCACCATTATTTTTTTAAAAAGTTGTCGCAGCCAGTTGGATACCTTAAGGCGTTTTTGTGTATTTTTTCTTGATTAAAATCCCAATCCTTTTTCATCAGATCCCGAAGAGGAGATCAAGAAAAATTACCTCCACAGAACTTATTTATATTTTTAAATTGTTAAGTAAATTTTTTACTCATCCTCTTTTGCAAACTGATACAAATTTCGCTTTGAAGCTGAATGCCATTAGTTTGTGAGAAGTAATTATGACTAGTTCTATATATTGACGCAGTGAATTTGAAATACGTATGCGGTATGAGAAAGAGTTAATTAATTGCGGTAAAATTGAGGATAAAAAGAGGCAGTGGAGAGTATTAAGTTGGGATGTGCTGCCATCCAGTGTTCGAAGTTCAGGTCCCAAAAGCGTAACAAATGTTCCCAAAAAAGAATATTTATTTGTGCCAGCTTGTTTATGCTTCTTTATTTCCATTTTGCACTTCCGAGAAAGTCGATGTACATGATGATCGTTCACACAAATTACACGTCCTACAAAAGCAATGAATTTATGCTAGTAAGTCTTCGAAGAGGCTCATTTTAAATGAAATCCTAAATTGTTTAAAAAACACAACGCTTAGTTTTCAAACTTGATAGATATTAATAGATAGTTTTACTTAAATTTAATTTCAATAATTGATTTTATTTTCAAAGTCAAAAATTTTTTTTGCTATATACTGTGATGAACAAAAAACAATGTGAGAGACAAAATATTGGAAATGAATATTCACGTTGAAAGTTTATGAATTTTACAAAGGTTTGACTGCAGGGCTCATCAATTCCGAAACAATTTCCCTTTGTGTCTAGCACAAAGCACTAAACGATTTCTTAACCAAAAAATATGTTAAGTCATCTTGTTTGTCATCAGTTTCACGAGTTTCCGGAATGAAAACAAAACGATATGCGTATTAAAAAAATAATGAAGGCTGCATTTAGTTTCTTTCTTTTGAGCCTCAGAAATTTTGCTCAAAAAGATAAAAATCAACTAAATGATTCAATCATTTAATAAAGTACAATGGATTAATTTCCGTTCAGAATCATAAGGAGCATTGAATATTCCCTTCAAAAATAAAAATAAAAATCCTTATAAGAATTATAAAGAGAAATATGTATTCAGCAAAGCTGTTTCACAAAACATTAGGCTCATATATTTGTACTATTTCAGCAAAAATAAAATACTTTATACATGCATTTATCTGACATATTTATTATTTAAATACATTAATGGGATAAACCCTGCGTGAAGTAATATAGTAATGATAATATAGTTTAATGTAACGTGTATCAACATTAATTTAACAGAAACGAAGCAGTTTTATTTGTCATAGGTAATTTACCAGAACACTGTAATCTACAAATTAATTTGCTTTTTTATGAATGCTGTGTGTATACAGTAGAACGTCGTTTATCCTAATCAATTGGGACCGGACACCGTTCGGATGCGCGATTGTTCGGATAATCGAAAACCGAATGCGATCCATGCAGTATATGATACTGGACACTATACAAATATTGAAAATCATCACATGCGGGAAACGTGCCTGAAAAGAAAAAGCCAAATAGGTGCGAAACGTCGCAATTTTACCTTGATTATGGAAAATAATTGCTTATTTTTCGCTGTACCATTGTACACCTTCGTTTTTTCACTGCGAGGTCTCTGGTTTTCTTCAGCAGCAGTAGTTGAGTAGGACCGCACTCTGATTGTTGTTCGTATCACTTCATAGGTGTCTCTAAAGCAGAAAAACGAGTCAGGATTTGATGGACCCTGGCTACTTTCGTTGTTGTTGTCATCGTCTTCATCCGTTTCATCGTCGACAGGGTCGGGTTCTTCTTGCACGGAAGTCACTATCTTGTCATTATTTAGCATTTGAAATCCACAGTCTTCTGCATCGCATGCCATCTAGGTTTTTACATCAACAAAACTCAGCAAAAGAGCACGTATACACCCCTCACTTGGAAACAAACTGACCTAATATTCTGCGCAGATGCTTACCAAATCACGCAACGAAAATTCCCGAAATATCCTTCATCTTGGGTTTTTCCATCACTTTTGGCCTCACAGGAAACAAATGTTGAGCATTGCACTGTTTGAAAACGTATTGGTTCGGATATTTGACGTTCCGGATAACAAACGTTCGGATAAACGACGTTCTACTGTATATCTAATGAGACTCTATTATATATTTTAACATATCCAATTAGAAAACAGAATAATATTTTTCTTCAAAAATTATTATGATTATTGAAAAAAATAACTATAGATACATGAAAAATAAGATTATTTTTTGGGAAGTTTTCAGAGCTGCCTCTTGTGGTACTTCAAATCGTGCTTTTGTAAAATCCTTTGGGGCTGCGATTGGTCATAATCAGGAACACGTGACCGGTATTGTTTATTTCGAGTTCTGGTGTTATTAGAGATCCGCCGTGTAGAGTGACTGATGCACGTTACATATGTTGAGCCTCCAAATGCTCACGTTGGCTTGGTGTTAAGAGAGTGGGATGCCCACTCTGGTGTCCTCGAGACGACCGATGTTTAAAATTACGAAGTCCCCCCTGCAATGCCTCTGAGAGCGATATTAATAAACAATCAATGAGGTCACTTATTATTGTAAAACAACAAACACATTCTATTGAATTATTTAAAAAGGTTAACTTAAGCATTTTTTGTTTTCTAGCTTAATTTCCATCATACTCGCCGGTCGCGGTAACGTAGTGGTCAAGGTAACGGACTCATGGACGTTGTGTCATGAATTAGAGCCTGGTATTGCTGAAGACCTGCCGTGTAGAGGAGGCCGATGCGCGTTAAATATGTCGAGGCTCAAACGTCTTCCCTTTAGTGTGGTGTAGAAGTTAGGAGATGGGGTGCCAGTTCAGGTGTCGTCTTCGTCACTTGACCATGCTTCAAAATTACGAGTTCCGTTGCCAAAAGCCCTCGAGTAACTAAATAGTGCGACGTTAATATTCATTCATTCTGTGATACTCTGATATTCTAAGCAATGCATTTTCTTCAATAAATTAAAATAATCTAAAATTCGATCTAATACATTGTCTAATGCAAAAATACATTAAATAAATACTTTTTATGAATATTAAATTTTTTTTAATACTACTTTAATATAACTTGCTTTTAAAGAAATTATTTCTTCGCTCTTCGAAAATTGCTTCACGAAAATATAATGACAAAGACTTAGAAAAAGAACGACCAAAGGAGACTAAGTATTAAAATTAATCATTTAAATGTAAAAAAGTATTTATTGTACAGTTATTTTTAAAACAGAACACTACTAAGGAGTGCTTTTTTAAATCAAAATTTGATTGAAACGTAAGAAAATGCACAGTTTTTAATGTAATATATCTATTTATACCTGTGGAAATTGACCAGTAAAGATTAAAAGTAACACATTATTTTCTGATGTCTAACAGTAGAAAACGTAACAACATTTAAAATTTTTTAAAAAGTGACATTTTATTGAATTTTATAAATTAAAATATAAAAAAATTAAATCTCTCGAATAATATTTACAATATGTACATATCCCTAAATTATAGTCAGAAAATATGAAGACAAAGCACACACACACACACACACAGTTATTTATGTTAAATGAAGCTCATTCTATATACAATAAGAATCATCTCTCCTTATGTACTATATTTATTTATATATCTTGTCAAATTTTCAATCGTTAATAAAATAATTTTTTTATTCATCCCCTGAAGTTTACAGTTTTTAAAATTTGTAGTGGATTACACTGAATGTTAATACAGTTTTTAAAACATCAATTAATTAATTACATTTTATTTTTTAACTTTAAATTTATTCTGCGTTATTTCTGACGAAGTTAGATTTGTGTGTTACAACAGATAGCGCCAGTAAGTTTTTCTAACGGTGTAGGATTTGACTTAATTTTTTTTATAATACTGCTGGCCACCGCGTAAATGCAACACCCTGAAGGAAGCACGCAATTAACATGAAATTTACAACATGCATTAGCGGAGGTGAGATATGCAAATGATTAGAATTTCAGCTCAGACACACATCACGCACGCCTGTGGCGCCACCTCAAAGTGCTATTTAAGGCTTGGAGATTTCGACGATTTCAAGTTCGGCAATTGTGTTTTTCTTAAGGTTTTTTCAAAAAACGATCAGTTATGTCTTGTAGAAAACAGCGATCAGCTTTTGATCAAGTATCCGAGTTCGACAAAGGAAGGATAGTGGCCTACCGAGATTGTGGATTATCTTTCAGGGAAATCGGTAGTCGTGTTGGACGAAACCAAACAACTGTAATGCGGATATGTGACCGTTGGATGCAGGAGAGTACGACGGGCTGACGTGGTCGATCGCATACACTTCAGTGCACCACTTCACGTGAGGACAGGCAAATTGTGAGCATGGCAGTGACGGATCACTCAGTAATATCACGAACCATAACACAGCACATTGAGTCTGTAACGCATCATTCAGTGTCTGTGTGTACCATTCGACGCCGTTTACAGCAGAGTGGTCTGCCCGCAAGACGTCCATTAATTGGTCTACTCTTGACGCAGAACCACAGACGTCTCCGCCGCCAATGGTGCGATGAAAGAAAGATGTGGGCGGCAGAATGGAATGAAGTTGTCCTTACTGACGAGTCACGCATCTGTCTGCTGCACCACGATGGTCGGATTCGAGTCTGGAGACACCGTGGAGAGAGGATGCTGAACAGCTGCGTTATGCACCGTCACACTGGTCCTGCACCGGGTATTGGATATTACTCTAGTACTCCTCTAGTACGCATTTCCGGTACTTTAAACAGCCAGCGCTACATCTCCGAGGTGTTGGAGCCAGTTGTCCTTTCTTATCTTCAAGGCTTGGCCACAGCCGTATTTCAACAGGGTAATGCGTGACCACACGTGACACGCATTGTCCAAAAGTTCTTCGTCAATCACCAGATTGAATTGCTTTCCTGGCCGGCTCGCTCTCCGGATCTTTCGGCGATAGAAAACATGTAGTCCATGGTTGCTCAACGATTGACCCAGATTACACCCCCAGCTGCCACACCAGATCATCTTTGACAACGTGTGGAAGCTTCTTGGTCTGCTGTATCCCAAGAACACATCCAAAGTCTCTTTGAATCAATGCCGAGGCGTGTGGCAGTGGTGATCTCCAACAATGGCGGCTGCTCTGGCTACTGATTCTGGCAGGAACCACACTTCACAGACGTCTATAAATTTATTCATTTGATACTTGGTCAACATGTTATCTACAAAATAATTTTTGTGGTCTTTCTTGATGTTGCATTTACGGTGGCCAGCAGTGTACTTGTTTTCAAAATTTTCTTACATTTTTATTTGTAGGCAAAACCTTCTATAAAAACAATAAAAACTACTCTAGTTTATGAAGGGGGGGGGGGATTATTTGATTACGTGAATGCAAAGCTGATTTTCCCGTCAAATTTCAAGTTCATCACAATAATAGACAACGAAACAAGGATAGTGATAATGAAATTATACTTCAAATAATGACGTATTTTTAAATAATTGCCCAGATTAGTAACATCATAAGACGTAATTATATTCTTAATTTTTTCAATCTACTCAATAAGAATATAAATATTCATGATAATAATTCAGTCAATGTGTTTATGTCAAGAGTTATTACTTCGTTTTGAGATTTATTGCGAAAGGATTAATATTTTTCGTGATGCCAACACAAACACGCAGACGTGTTATTGGTGAAAACAAAATTACATTAATTATTAATGTATGAGAGTGAATGACAAGGGAATGTCTGGTTTAAACCAGTTAAAATAATATCTACAGTAAATTATCAATGTCTTCTCAGAATCAAATTAATTGACGTCAATAGTTGTCGGGAGGACGCTACAAATTGAAATCATATGAATAAATTATGAATATATTTGTGGTGACATTATCTCTTGCCTCTATTTAATCAACATTTGGCACATTAAATTTATTACTATCACTAAATCTTTATATGGAATAGAGTAGAATATCCGAAAAGGATTGATTGAATGTTTATTAATGTCACTTAATAAGTGAGTTATCAACGGTACGGTTGGGCAACTAGCTGCCCGCGGGCTACATGCTGCCCATTAAGATTTTCTTTTTTGTGACCCGCCAAGACGAGCAGAAAACTAAATAGGACGCAATCATTTTTAAAAAAAGGTGCGACCCGCCTGTATCCTCTGCTTCCACAATGGAGCACACTTGAGGCAAAAGAGTTGCCAACACGTGATCTACGGATAATTCTTCGCAATGGAGTGGGGAATAAACTCAATAAAATAAACTAAATTATTTGAAATTTTTTATAATTTCTGTCAATTACAATTAACGTTGTTCTTTTTAATTTTAAAAATGATTCTTTTTTGTTTTCGTTGGACAATTTTCATGTAAAATGTCACAAAAATCATATTATTTATTAAAAGTAATTAAGTAGATATAATAATTGCTGTATACTTTAAAAAAAATTCTATTCATTTTTATTTCTTTGATTTTTTAAAAATTTTTGTCTTGAAACGTAGTGTACTTATGAGAATGTTTCAGATTCGAAAGTACACATTTCGTATCGAGTAAAAGTACAAGTACCGTAAAATCTGGCACTTCTAACCCTCAAAATAAGACCGAAATTTACGAGTGCTCGTTATACACCGAGTATAAAAATGAAAGCGTTAAAAATAAAAAGATATGAGGATGGAAAAAATTAGACTTCGACATCTATCGAAATGCTGTTTGTTTTTTAAAAAAATGACATTTCTTATCAACTTACAACAGTGGTCTTCAAACTTTTTCAACTCATGGAACCCCTAGAACTTGAAGATTTTTTTGTGGAACCCCTAAAATTAATAAGTGTTTTCGTGGAACCCCATTCCACACACATACTTAGAAGAATTTCTCTCAAAATAACATTAAAGTAGATCAACATGATATAGGTACTTTATGTAAAGGCAATTATATAAAAGAAGTATTGCATTTATTATTAAAAAATTCTAATCTAATTTGTTAACATAATTTACTCATTAATAACCTCAATTTGTGATCCAAGTGGATTATATTTTGTAACTAGGATATATGCTTGCTTTTATTTACACAAATTGTCGAAATCTTGAAAACGTAATCCACACTTGCGAATTGGTGCATTTTCCATTAGAAAATCATTTAGTTATGCAAGACAATGTGTTAATCAACGAGTACAAAATTATCTCCTAGAATCAAAGGTAATAAACAGTAGAACATTCACAATGTAATGGTAAGCATATGTATAAAGATAAAATATTTAATTATTCTTTTATTATATTATAACAAAAGTTTAAAAAGTGTTGCATAATAAAATTATTATTTATAAATCAAATGTCCAGTTCTAATGAACAGGTACGAGTGTAACTATACAAACTTCATAGAAATAATAACTTTTCATACATATTTATAAGCTTCTTTTCGATGTTTTTATTGTGACTCGTGGAACCCCTGGGTATGCCTTGTGGAACCCCAAGGTTCCGTGGAACACAGTTTGAAGACCACTGACTTACAGAATTGTAGCTTTAGAAGTATACTATAATACTGGGATAATACTTCAAAAAAAAAAAAGGTTTCAAAACATAAGAGCATTGCATACGTACATTTTAGGTTCCTTCGTTAAAAATGGAGAGCGCGCGCGCGATATACGGTGAACATACCTAAAACGTTACAAATGCAGCTTGAAACTATTAGTGCACGTTTTCCGCCGGATTTTACGGTACCTTATAAGAGCGCGTGTGCAAGCAGTATTCGATTATAAGTGAACATTTTGCATATATGTACATTTAGATGTATAGACATTGCCATTTGTGCTCTACTAAAGCACATGAGAAAAGAATAAGATACGTTTGAACAGTTTCCATTGTCCCACCGTGTGTTGATCCCTGTTTTCAGAAATTTCACGGAAAATAATGTGCATAAATTTTTTATTTTTTGAATGCAAAATAAATTTAACATTTAACATATGTTCCTTTTGTCGACATTAGATTTTGCAAATTATATCTTACAAATATCAAGTAATGCTGTGATGGATAGGCTGTCCCATTCATCAACGTACAAGAGTTAGAAGGAAGATAAGCTATAGGTCAAAACAAAACAAAAATTTATTTACAAGCCTCAACAACCTAACAAACCTAAACAACCCAAGTAAATGCACTTTTAAATAAATATGGGAGCAAAAGCGAGGAAACGATATATATAATATTTAATTATAAACTTAATCACTTATTTCAGGAATGTTTTATCTATACGCATTCCAAATCGTCTAAGATACGTCTAAGTTGATCTACTTCAAGCCGACGCTAATCCAATTTAAATATCTAATCGACAAATCGTCAATCTTTAATATTAAGCAAATAATCTAAGGAAAAATCTACCCTAGCTTTCTATTACTTTATGTTAATCACTCACTGCTATCATTTAGCTTCTAACCTCTCTCTTACTCTCGAACTGAAAGTCAATGTTTAAATGTAAGCCATGATTTGCATAAGCCACATCTTCTTCTGCAGAAAGTTTTCAATAAAATAATATTTAAAGAAAGTGTTTTCCCAAGAGGATTAGTAGGAGGTACGCGAATAGAACAGTTACAATGTGATATAAAAGAAATGTAAAGCATCGAATATCCTACATTAAATAACTCCTACATACTTCCCACAAAAAAATGGACTTAAAAATTAACTTTAGGTGATAAGCTAAATTAATTTCTTTTAATACGTCAATCTCAGTCTCAAAAATATTTTGACGTAATATTACTACCAATTTAATAACTCAGTAAAGGTTTAAGATAGCCTTTTCCAATTTTCCGAGATAAAAGCAATTATAAATTTTTGCACGTTTCAAAGTGAACGTAGTTTTATTCTTCTACATTCAAACACAATATTCATATTCTTTCAAACATACGTATATGTTCTTATCTACTGATAAAGATTTCATAGCGAAACTTATGAATTAGAAATACTTGAATTCGTCCAGAGATTTTATCGTAGACTTGTTATATTCTAATTCGTCTTGTTACTTTTTATTTCATTTTAACTTGTGAGGTCGCATAGAACAGAAATAAAAAAATATATTTAAATGTTTTCAGATGAAAAGTTTTAAATTCATATGGGAAAAACGGTAGTCATTACCATTTCTTCAATGTTTCCGACATTAGTTTTTTAAAAAGAAAACATTAATATATTTTTCCAATGCCATTCGTGTACGTTTATTTAAAGACAAAGTATATAATCTTGAAATTTTTTTTCCTTTTAACATTTATTTCTTGTATGAAAGCTTATGTATAGTTGTAAATGAAAAAATATTGATCATAATACGAAAGTGCCTCATGTTTCTGTATTTTTTTAGGCATATATAATTTTGTTTAGATACATAATTAGAAAATAAAGTCTCATTTTAAAATATTTAACGTTCAATATTTTTATATTTTTAAACATGTATCGTGTATATAATTAATCTTTTATTCTTCACAAGATTTTAAAAATAGGTAAAGGGGATTCTGTTTAAGCTAAAATTATTTTATTATATTACAGTATAAGAAGTTGTTGTTACTAATGTCTAACGATATCAGATCGAGGCCCACGGAATTCATTTCGGCAAAGGGCTAGATGTACGCCTGTCGTTCGCCGTGGCTTTGAGTAACATACAGGTGACAGTACGTTTCGTCTCGCTCTTCCTCCCCAATTTTGAGGAAGAACACCCCAGGTGCGGTTAGGGGCCCCCTCCCACCTCTCTTCCATTTCCACCAAACTCACGAGAGGACTTGCGGCTCGACGGGTATTTAGAGTAACCCCCCTGCCGCAAAGGGGCACTATACATTTACAAACATCCATGCCTACTCCGGGATTCGAAACCAGGCCCTAGGACACAGCAGTCAGCGTCGCTAACCACTACACTGGTTGGGAGACACTATAAAAGAAGTCAATTCTATATACAAGCAACACTAAATTTAGATTATTAAATTTGTTTACCGTATGTTTATTTAAATGCATCTAATATTCTTGTCTAAATATACCGTAAAATCCGGCGTATAATGCTCACGGCCGTATAGCGCGCAGCGCCGTATAACATGTACCTATACTTTCAAGCTGCAATTTTTAGTTTTTAGGTATATTCGCCGTATACCGCGCACCCTCTTTTTTACGAAAAATTCTGAAATATACCTGCGCAATGCTCTTATGCTTTGAAATAATTTATTTGAGGTATTATTCAAAACATTAGAAGAAATAGTTTACTTCAGAAATGCAACCCTTTAAGTTCATAAGAAATGTCATTTATTTTAAGGAAATAGTATTTCGATCTATGTATTTTTCTAATTTTTTTTTCTGTGCTCATCTTTTTATTTTTATTTTTGAAGCTTTCATCTTTTATTCGGCGTATAACGCGCACCCGTAAATTTCGATCACATTTTTGCGTTAAAAGTGCGCTTTATACGCCGTATTCTACAGTAATTAAAAGTTTTATGCCGGTTGTGTGGTCGTGACCAAAGTTATATCCTTTAAAGAAATGGATGTCGTTAAAACCTTTCCTGTAAGCCACAATATTGAGGCTTAAGTCACGTTAAATTTGTCACTATTTAAAATTCTTTAATGGAGTGATGTGGAAGCTCGGAGAATGAGGTGCAAGCTCCGGTATCAGGTTTGTCGCATAAACATAGTTCAAAATTGTGATATTCCCCATCAATAGTACTCTTGTTCCTTTTCTAGTGCAATGTCAATTAAAAGTAAATTGAAAAATCACCCAATGGCTACTTAACGGATTTTTAATAAAAACTTCGAATCTAACATCCTACATTGATTGAAAACTTTGGATACAAATATTTGTTTCTAAAGCGAATACAAGTGCTACTACCGCATTTAACCAACTATGTCATATTTTTGGTGTTTTTTAATTTAAACAAATGACAGTGCATGTGAGGCTTACTCTTATCCGCATAGTTTGTATAATCCTCTATCGATTCTACTTTTCCTAAAAACCCCTGTCATTATTATTTCTGATGATTTTTCTCCCCCCCCCCCTCCCCTTGCAACGTAAATATTCCTTATGTTTTTAATGTTTATTTGCATCAACATTTCAGCATTCAAAAATTTCCATCTGATTTCAAACTGCTCCTTAAATTCCATCAGTGATATTGTTTAAATATTTGTAGAGAAAAAAATTATTCTTGTAAACTTCAAACTACGACGCATTCTCTTTGAAAATATGAGTTATAAAAAAAAAAGTAAGGATATAGAAAATTATGAAATCAAAAATTGTGGAGAATCCGTAATTGATTGCGAAAGAAATTTTCGTAATTTCTATCAAGATCAGATAATATATTCTAAGTATAATCTTAATCTGATGAAAAAGAATCATTTCAGATAAAAATAATCGATAAGTGTTTCTAATGAAGACATGCAAAAGTTAACAAGTGTGTTTAAAAATGTGTACTTACAAAATATTTTCATCATAACTTATATATATATATATATAAAACTCTCATTTACGGAAATCTATTCTTATTCCGTATTAAAAAAAGATGGATGGTAGGACAGTACTAAATATTGATTTACATTAATTATGCTTTTTTTTTTTCATTTCTAGGTGTGAAAAGAGTTCGAGTTGTATTTATTTCGTCTAATATGTCTAGCTAAATTTGTGACGGTACTATCCACGACCTTTTTACTAACAATCCTCTTGGGGAATTTCTGGTATTTAAAAATTATTTTATTATAAATCTCCTCCTCGAAGAAGAAGACGTGATTATGTAAATTAAGACTATTGACATAGTCTAGGCTTTCAGGTTACAGGGAGAGATAGGATAGATTGCTAGAGGAGCAGTGATTAATCAAATCGAATGTGAATCGTGGATGTTTAATATTTGATAATTGAATTACTTAAGGTGATGATCTGTCACTGGAGATTGAATCTAGATAAATTAGCTAAGAAGACAGAGCTACTGCTTTCAGTAAGTGTGTTAAGTATTAAAGTCTTCTCATATCTCACTTACCTCGTTAATTGTCTTCATATTTTAATTGGGTGCATCTCTTAACCTTGTTCGATTGAATTTGCGTTGTGGTTAATATTGTGAATAAATTAACTTATTTTTTGAAATATGAATAGTCTTCCTTATAATCCTCCCACATTCTTAAGCTCGCCGCTGAGATCCTTACAAATTCTAACTCTAAAAATGTAAGCAATACTGTAATTAACGTTGTTCAAAATTTTACTTTATTTAACACATTTATTCCGGAAGGAATTGTTAACATTGTGTTCCTGCACATACACACACACACAAAAGAAATATTTCGCTTTAGCAATAGTTGTACATGGAAGCCTGATAGACATTTTTAAAAAGTGAAAAAAAAGAAAATTTACCAGATAATTTAAATTCCACTATTTAAATTAGGAAACTTTATTAATTCTTTATGTATCAACGTTGAGTTTCGAAACCGTACTAGGACCATTGCTCACGTATTTCGTAATTTTAAACCATGGTCAAGTGAGCAAGACCATACTTAAACTAGCAATCCACTCTACAAGCTTCTACACCACACGGACTTTAAGCTTTTTACTTGGTTAGATTTAACTGCATAAAATTCACTTAACACACAGTAACAATACCGGTGATGAATTCGGCCATTCTTATCACATCCACGGAAATTTCGTTAAAGCAGATATGTGCATAGAGAAATCAATCATTTAATTTTAAGAACATATATATCTTGTTCAAATTTTCAATCGTTAATAAAATATTTTCTATTCCACCATTCAAGTTCAAATACATTTTTTTAAACTTGTAGTGGGTGACACTTGATGTTAATACAGTTTTTCAAATATTAATTCATTAAATAAACTAACAAATGAATAAATAGTAACAAAGAAACAAAAATAGTCCAACACCATGTACAGAAAGGAAAATGGAAAATTGCAAGGGAAATCGCCTTTCTATTTTGTCACTTAATATTGTGATTCTGTCATATGTATATACATATAAATATAAATTGTAACTATTTAATAAAAAGTAACTAAAATAAATTTTTTCTTTGTTGACTTTCGCCTTCTGTTAAGTATAATGCTTAGTTATATGTAATTAAAAAATGTGCCTTGTTTTGGAACATTTTGAGTAAAAAAACTGACCGCTTAAGGAGTTACAACCCTCATCTAGTATGTTGTGAATAATTTTAGAAGAGTATCGAGCACATGCTCGGTTTTCCTTATGCCTTGACTATGGTTTAAAATTATGAAATATGTTGTTTGACTCACAATTGTCCTAAAGGATAATATTACTTCAAAGCTCTTACGATTTCATTCTCAAACAGTGCATGTATTCTACACAGAGAGATGGTGATTTCTTAAAATTTTTCTTTTATAATACTCTTAATATAACCAAGTTTTAAGGGAGTTTTTTTCATATACATTCGGTCTTTTGCAAAGAATTAGTTTGTTACGATGTTGTAGGTTTTCAAATCATGTAAATGTTATTTAGTTTTAAGCGATATAGTCTTTTTAAGAAATTGATTTTTCTACAAATAATATTTTGTAAAATATAGTCAAATCAATAGAAATAGACGAGGACTGTTTAATGAAAATAGAAACGCGTAGTTTATTACTAGGTTTTTGCATCGTGAAAAATATTCAGAATAAGTTTATATATATGAAACTATTATAATTTAACATTACCACTTCTATATATGACACTTTTAACTACATTTACGATGAATGAATAGTTGACCTTTTATTCTGAGCCAACAAGCAAATAATGAATTCAAATGAAAGAAAAATAAATAAGAGGAAGGTTGAGTAGAAAAAGAAAAGAATAGGGAAGAAACTCTGTGTAATTAATCTTCCTTTCAAGATTATTCAACAAGAAGATAAAATTATTTGGCAATGATATCACTCACTTTAAGTTTTCTAGAACCAAATAATAATAGAATTTAACCCACTCCTATAAAGAGTATTAAAATAAAATAAAATATGCCACTCTCATTGTTTCAGCAAACAACATCAAAACAAATAAATATATACGAGTTTCATCCAAAGAATTTATTATAAAGCTTTTAAACCAGCTTTATCAGATTGAAATTTCGTGAAATTATATTTCATTAAACTAAATTCTTTCAAATGTTACTTTTGAAGTTTTACTTAAGATATCATCCCACTACCCTAAAAAAAGAATTTTTTTCAAAAACTGACAAACTTTTTTATGATTTTATTTTATGGGTCATCTTATTAGCTTTATAAAAATACCAAGTTTATAATTTTCCATTCACTAGAACAAAAACTACAAGTGTTTTAGTAAGATGCAAAAGCATTACTTTAAGCAGGATATGTCATACTTTAAAATGCGTTTTACTCGAAATGTGCTTTTTTGAAAATGCTCAAACGGGGTCAGCGATTGCTAAAAATGTTTTGAATATAATGAACTGAAATTTTGTGTGTATGTTCTGTATAATAGTAGAAGTGTTTAAATTTTCAGATTTATCAATCACTGTTTTATTACAAAATTTACAGTCCTTTATGTGAATATAATCACTGTTTTTTTAAGCAATTTCATATAATAACTAAGATAAAGTTCTCTCATTTTTGCAAAACTTAAAATATGTTTTATCCTGAAGGTCATCTCAAAGATGAATAACATAGCAACACATTAGAATTGAAAAATAGAAAATTAGTTCATAAACTTTTGGTACATAATGGGCCCTGTTTATGTTATTTTTTGCAAATTTTTACCCCTTTTTTCCATTTTAGTAATAATAATTTGTTTTTCTCTTTTTAATTTTAGCATATTTTTCTTAAAATGTACTAAACAAATCTAAAAACTACAAAAAATACCCATACCTCCATTTTTTTAAATAAAAAGTTGTCGCAAGTAGTGGGATACCTTAAATAAAACTAATAAATATATTTTCTAATAACGGCTTGCTACTGAAATTTGATGGGGTCTCATAAAAACTTTTAGTCGATGATGAGAATATCAGTTTCTTTTCCTTTGGGTATTATTCAAAAGTACAGTTTCGAATATACTTGTTATTGAAGATTCTATACCAAAAATACATGCTATATGGTTGTGATGTTTGAATATTAGTTATTGAACGCCTTTTTATTTCAACTGTAAATTCCTCTCCTTAAAATCTTTTGAAATTTACTTACAATCCCATACCTTATTTTTGAGGGATTAAGATATAAATATTTTTGTAAAATAAAAAGAACTGAAGAACAATTCTATAACGTACCAGTTCTATAACGTACCGCAATCAAGCTTGAAGAGTTTGCCAGAACAGCCATCTGGGCTCGTGGTACTGTCTGATATGGTCCCGTCATGGATACGACGACATCATCACCACAATCAAGCATATGATGAAAGAATTTAAGTACGATACACGCCGACTCATAAAGAAATTTTTTCAATCATGCACTAGCCATCACTCGGCCTCTTAGCTGGGTATTTAATGATGTTCTATGATTAAAAATCATTGTTTAAGTTAATATATAAGTCCTAGCCTTAGGCGTTTAATTGTTTAAAAAAATATATCCCTCACCTCTTGATTTAAAAAGAACAGCACTTGAATTTCTAAAGCAGAAGTATATTAATCTTTTATGCCTTTGTACGACCCACCACACTTCCTTAGGAGTCTGTTTCCTCGAGATCCGTTTTTAACGGATCTCTCTGGAACAAAAAGAAAACATTTCCACTAAATTTCAAGTCTGTAGTTCAAAAATTCAAAAATGGAATTTTTTTATCTTTAACTTCTCGCACCCCTCCCCTATCTTTCGAAGTCAATTATTTCCATAAAATCCATTCTTGGCGGATTTATATTCAACAAAAGAAACATGCCTGTGAAATTTCAAGTCTGTAGATCGAATACTTCCGGAGTTATCATGAGTGAGTTATGTGAACGAATATGTTCATTAGTCGCTCTTTTTCTTTTTTATATATATCTAGAAGTAGACAGATAAAGATTCTGCAATACGTGATCAACAGTGTCTCGTCACTTAAACGTGCAGATTATAACGGAAAACTGCACATGCTCACAACAATCAAAGTTCGCGCAGTTATAACTCTAAAAAACTCACAGTTCCATACATGAAAAATTTTAATTCCCCCCCCCCCCTCCATGAATTAGGGTATAATGACTAACGTCAATTTAAAGGATGCTCTAATGTACAAGTACTTTTGGAGATTTGGATAAAAAATATTCATTACATTGAACGTTATCGATAATATCGAATAAAAATGACTAAAGAAATTCTTAAGAGCTTTAATTCGAACCTCTACTGATAATCATTGAAAAATTTTCCGCTATACTTCGTAGCTAAGTGCGTTTAATCCATATTTATTCTGTATACATCGCACAAATTGTTCATGTAGAATGTTTAAATTAGTTTAATTGGATAGATGAAATGAAATAATTCTGATACGCTCGATTTCTCTTGCGCATCGTTGAAAACAAAAATGAAGCGAGTTGATGCTTTAAGTTGATGTCGCATTATCTATCACACTTACTTTCGAAAGATAATGCGCCATCATCCTTTCACACGAATTTGTGCCGTTTCACTTTTTAGTATATATAGGGTGTCCGGGCTTAAAGTATCCAAAAATTAGGGCTTATTATTACGGAACTACCCATCAGAGAATGTAATAAACTATTCATCCATAGATCGGAAACCCCTCCAAGATTTTTTGGGTCTAGTCCGATCGGCCTTACGTGTGCTTATTATCCAGCAATCGCAGACGATAAACTTGTTACACTGACTTTATTAGTAAAGATGCGGACGCCACAACAAAAGGTGCAGTACATATTTTGGTTTACGAAATTTCTATCAGTTACGTGTGTATAGCGACGTGTTCAAACAGATTGGAATGTCGATCCTCCGACATCAAAATCTATCCACCAATGGGAAAGAACTTTAAAGGAGATGGGAACTTTGATATCTCAAACTTGCAATTATCTTTTCCTTAAATTATCGTTATAGAAGGCACTGTTGATCGTATGCGTGATTAATTTTGTAGGAGTCCTGATAAGTCTATTAGGCAAGCTAGTAACGACATTCCATTCCGTTAGAACACGGCTCTGTATTTTTGTTTTCGATTAGAAACTTGAAGTTAGTTAACTTTTTCATTTGTATGTTTTATTGGAGCGAAATTTCAGCTATCATAAAATTTTACCCCTTAACACTTTCATCGGAACAATGACGCGTCTTTGCCTTACCCTCTGAGCTAAGAGTCAATGCCGATCTCCGTAGCGCCAAAATTGAAAAAAAAAAACAATAACACTCATTTCTTTAAAACTAGTTTATTTTATTTTGAAAATTAATAACCAATTGCAATCAATAACAATTCTCACTATAATAATTTATCTGATTAACACTGTACATTATTCGATATAACACTGTACATATTGGCTTGATTTATATATTATTTCAAAATCTCTTTATAACACGCTTTCGGTACAACAAGCTACTTATTGCTCTGATTTATATTATGTGCATGCATAATTAATTTTATTAATAAATTAAAACAACAATTAAAATAAATAAACAAAAAAGCCTCGTATAACATAGTTCCGATATATCACGGTACAAATTAACCGCGTTTTTACGAGGAACGCCTGTACTACAGTGTACTGATGTCTTTAGCCACCTTCTGAAAGTGATGTGTATTGAATCTTTCGAGGCTAAAAGTCTTCTCTTTGGATTGTTGTGGAATGAGAGAGTGATGAATATTAACATCACACTATATTCAGCTGCTCGAGGGCTTTTGGTGACGGACCTCGTCGTTTTGAACTATAAACAAGTGACGAGGACGACACCTGAGCTAGTACCCCTTCTCCTAGCTACCACACCGCACCAACGGGAGGACATTTGACTTCGACAGATTTAACGACCATCGCTCCCCTACACAGCGGGTATTCAGCGGTACTAGGCTCGAACTCATGACACGCCGGACACGAGTTCGTTATCTTGACCACTAAGCTACCGAGGCCACTGAAATGGTGTGGAAGTTTGAAGATCGTAATATCAGCTTATTTGTCTTTTTTTTTATCTCCCGGCTAGTTTCAAAATTTCGAGCTGTGTCACCAGTAGGCCTCGCGTTGCTTCGGAGTACGGGTCTTCAATGCTACTGGGATTTGAACCCAAGAGTTAACAGAAACAATGTTGCGAGCTAGCGAGTATGTTTCTTGGCTATCGTTGGCTCACGTGATATCAAATACAGAATTTTATATGAAGTGAAAACACTTTTACTCGGGGGGGGGGATTTCGTTATTATAAAAAATAACTAAAAAAGTACGAATAAAACAGGAGAGTAAAGAATAACAAAATCTATGAATCATACCTTGTTCATTAAGAGTGCAACTGACATAAAAAGTCAGGATGGCCCACATTTTTTTAAAAAAAATTACAAAACGATTACGTTTTGCTAGCGATGAAAAAATAAAGAACGAAATTCGGGAATGTAAATAATTGAAACTCTTCCATGTGATCTATGCTTCAAAGACTTCGCAATAGGTTTGGTTGTAATTTAGGAATATGCTTAGAGCTACAAAGGGAGGAGGGGAGGATATAATTAAAATGGTTTGTAAATATGTTTATAATTTTAACTATACGTTAGAGTAATTCAATACAAACTTTATGCAGTAAAAATACAGTTTTCAGGTCACATTTCACTGCAAATAATTATTTCCTATATCAATCGATTTTAATTAAATATTTGATCATGTAATTTTTCTACCATCGAAAACATGTCCAAAAAAGGATATATACACACAAATTAAAACGGATTCATCACAAAAAAATTAACATGAATCCAGGTTAAATGAATATAACTCGCAAAAAATTAAAGTCAATACTATGAGGAAAAAATTCGAATTGATACATTCACAAATTGAATTGATACATACACAAATCAAATTGGTATTGCACAAATTATACTGATACTTGCACAAATCGATTTAAAATTTTTTTTCAAAACCCACACGTGTCCGTCGTATCACAAACAGCACAAATTAATAAACAAACAAATAAAAAAACCTCCCAACGTCATTATTTGCGTTTTCCGACTCGCTTAGTAAGTATCCTAAGGTTTAATCTCCTATTCACATTTCGGAACTAATTTTCAAGGATACTCAGAACTTGGACAGTGTGTGTGAGAGAGAAGAAAAATAAACAAATAAAAGAGGAGGTGGGGGAAAAACAAGCAAAAATCATTCGCATAGTTTACGACACTGAAGTCCTTCGGCGAGTGGCGCTGCTCGCGCTATATCTCTGGCAGACGACTTTCATCCCTTCACTCAGAAGCAGAATCGAATCAATTGAGGATGGAGAATTCTGGAGCAGTTGTGGAGAGAAAAAGGGAGCCGTTCTATTCCTGGGTCATCGCCTTTGCCTGTTTTTGGCTCAGTTTTCTTACCGTAGGACTCCACAGGTCGTCCGGTATTATTTATGTTGCCGTTGTGGAAGTGTTTGGGGTTAGCAGGGAACAAGCGTCATGGCCCTTCAGTTTGTGTGGGTCCCTCATGTGTCTTCTGGGTAAGGAACTTCTTTAAAAATTTATATATCTTTATGCATAACTATATAGAATAATGTCTATGTTTACTAACTTATACGACGATTTACTTTCATTAATACAAGTACAATTTGGTGAAAACAAAACGGAAGATATGAATTGTCGGAGACAGAAAAATATTTACATCTTTGCTATTCTCTAAAAACACTCTTTAAATTTTATTTTTATAATTTATTCTAGAATACGCTTATATTTAATATAATGTGAAAAATTCTAACATAAAAAAAGAGGAAAAGAAATTCCTCATTTAAATAGACAGGTATGTTTGGTAGACCGAAAAAAAACATGAGATCGGAGTTTTCTATTTTATATGACAACATACCGTAGATTTATTTTAGCAAAAATATAAGGTTAGAATTTTTCTATAAAGATAAGGAAAAAAGAACGTATGCTGTTTTGAGAAGAAATTAACCATAAAAATTAATCCAAAATGTCCTTAAATTTGTAAAGTTAACTCATTTGTGCTAGATAAAGCAAATTTTGTTTAAATTCTATCATGGAGAGTTGTTAAGTGAAATTAAAAATTCCCGTGTTCATTCTTGTAGTGATTTTGGAAAATGAATTTTAAAAAAATTGTAAAAAACAAAAAAAAAAAAAAAAAGGTTAAAATTGTGTGATATTAGACTTTTGAAAAATATAAAATTTTGAAAACACAGATTAATTCAGAATTTATAGCATCGAGATAGGTATTGTGGCCAATAACTGTTTTTTCATGGGAAAAAAACATTAACTTAATTAGAAAAATTGGTATGTTTGAAACAAATGCACATTTTTATTAGCTTATTGTGCTAAGGTTAGTTTTAAATCTGAACTTCACTTTTCCCCTTTTTGACAAAGGCTTAAAGTTCTGTAATGTTTTTGGCGGGAAGATTTAAAGTATCTTCTAATGTTCGAAATTCTATTAATTCTGTTGTATTGTTTTAAAAGGTTTTAGCGTGTCAAAGAATAATCTGCGTTCATATTACATTTTTAGTGATTTGAAACATAACTGCTTATGCCTTTGTTTTCTTTCTTTAAGTTGATGTGTTCAGTACAAATAAGTTATTTAATTTGTTCTTTCTGTTTAAGAATAATTAACCCCAAATTTTTCCATGAAAGTGCTTTTTTATGTTTTTAAGGATTTGTATTAAATTTTAGGGATTAGTTTGGAGTAACTTGCTCCTTTTATTTAAAAAAAAACACTATAGCAAAACGAATTTGGAACCTTCTTAAGTAGAATAAGAACTTTTGAGATAAAAATGTTATTGTTCCTCTTATACATTAATTTTAGATTTCTCCTTATACGGAAATTTGATAAAATGTGATCATAAACTATAAATATTAAAAATTTTAATTTAAATGACTAGATAAAATAGGTAAAGAGAGCAACAAACGTAAACCTTATTTTATGTATGAATGAAGTTACTCGTACTGTATTTTGGGGAATAATAGCCTTTGTTGCTCCATATCCCACAAAGAACTAACTGTAACTGTACTGTATTTTTGAGAATAATCTTCAAAGATGTATAAAACTGCTTTAAATTTGCAAAGTCATCATGAGCTAATCATAATTTTTAGGTAAATCTTCCAGCATCACGTTTGCATACAATAGAGACATGAATTTTTTTACTTTTTAAGTTTTTGTGAAACATTAAGAACGTAAAAAGATTAAATCAAACTTTTGCAGAAAATGTGAACGTTTTCTTTCAATTCACTTTTCAAGAAGGAATTTTTTTCCTTCAAATTTATACTTGCTTTAAGATACTTAATATTTATCTACTTGACCGTAAACTTAAAACAACTTTCGATTTCGGTATTTTCTTTTATTTACGATGTTTGCACTCCAAATTTTATAAATGCGTGAGTATTGCCCAAAATAAACTGTATGGATAGGAAGTATTGACGGAGCTTTTGAAGAAGTGTTCTATTTTAGTATACTTATATAAGTTATATTATTCTCAGAATAATCTTTTTATGGCGAATGTAGAGTAATAAAAGCAGTTGAGTTTATTAGCATTTTGTTACGTGCATATAACAGCTGATAAAATAAAATATTTAATATTCATTTCTTGAAACGCAGCCTTATAAATTTAATTGGATAAAAAACAAAACAATTATTTTTAAAAAAAAAGACTTTGAGTATTTATTTGTTATTTGAGTTTTACATTTGTTTATAATGAAAATAATAATTATCGTAATAAATACTCTTTATATATATATATATATATATATATATATATTAATTCACTTATCTATTATTTGCGCACGCTAAGTAAAAATAAGGCTTTGATTTCACTTGATAACATGCTTTGAAAAGTATAAAAATAAAATTTCAAATCAGAAGCCAATTGAAATGGAGAAAAAGATAAGATCTATTAGAACTATAGTATAAAATATTAGTAAATCAATAGAAAAAAATTAACAATAAAAGATTTTTAATTTAAATTGTATCAAGACGATAAATTAAAGAGATTTTAAAAAGAATAATTGTAATAAGCGTTTGTTAAAGTAAAATTTTTATTAATTTTTTTTAAAAAAAAAGATTCATTAACTTTTTATTGAAAGAAAGAACTAACAGCTCGCTGTGCACATACAGACTTTAGGTACTAGGATAGATTTTTCGATATTAAGGGGACATGGTACGATTTACGCAAAATTTTTTAATTTTAAGATTTTCAAAAATTTTGTTGGTTACCTCCTATATGTGTATACAATGTAAAATAGATTTTGTGCTCAAAATTTCATAAGAAGCAATCCATTTAATTTTTTAAGGAAAATTAAAATTTGTAAAGAGATTTTAAAATGCTGTTATACTTCTACAAAATTTTACGTACACGCATGAAATTTAATTTACAAGTATGTCAGACTATGTATATCAATAGTTGGTATGGGTTTTGCGATAACATGATTGGTATTCGTACGATACTTCTCTTAATGAATGCTTACTGAATATTCTTTTAAAAATGTACAAATTATGAGTTCAATTAATTTTAAGAAAATAAGCGTTGCTTTGATTCAAAAATTCATACTAACATTTGCCACACGTACTATTAACAGTTAGTAAAATAAATCAAAGCATTAGGCACCGTAAAAAAAAAGCCTTGGCATTTTAAAGGAAGACAAACTAGTTATTTTATCTTTCCGAGATAAGTAAGTTTAAAGTTTTGATTTGCCTTAGGGATGTGAATAAAAACAAACGTAAAAACAATCATAATTCTGCGTTTTTTTTAGTTTAGAGCTTTTAAATTGTGTGATGTTATAGAAAAGTATATAAAGAAAATTTAGGCTAAACAAATTAGATTTGATTTTTTGACCGATTTTTGTCAATTGAATCGTACTGTGTGTCCTCTTAATTCCAATAAAAAATCATCCAAACTATCAAAAGTCCTTCCGATACTATAGAATCAAGCCTAAAAATTTTATTAAAATATCAATGTTTTATTAATATATTTATATTAGAATCCAATCCTTGTTTTATTGGTAGGGCATAGGTTATATTTCCTCTATAGGGATTATAATTAAATTTAAGACACAAAGAATTTTCAAACAAGGATGCTGATATTTCAACGTAACTCTTGTCTCCACATAGCAGAAATAATTTTGAGTTCTAAATAACCTTTTTTCTACCATTAGATGATACGTTACTTTGTTCGTACCTACAATTCAGTCTCGTGTTCTTCATGTATGCGTACTCCTAATCGGACAAGTTCCATGCGACAAATCCTCAGTATTGGGTCATGTTCTACATAACTCAAGATTGTTTTGAAGTTTGTTGATGTCTTCCACGAAAATATACTACAAAAACACAATTCTGTGTTCTGAGACACTCTCAAACTACTAAATATTATACTTCATTCTAGAGGATTAAGTTACTTTTTTACTGGTGTTTGCTATGTTTCGTACGAATTGCACAAAAATTTCATCATAGGATATGATTAAAATTAAATTAAATATTTTTTTTATTTTATCCCTATTATATATATATTTTTTGTTTTTTAACATTTTTTCCCCTTTCGATAATCCCGTTCATACGTGGGACACGACGGCCTAGTGATTGAGGTAGCAAAAATGACGAAAAAGTAGAATGAGGTGTGTTTATTAACGTCGCACATAAAGCATAGTGATAGACCTCGTAATTTTGAACCTCCTTTAAGTGACAAGGACGACACCTAAGATGGCACCCTCTCTCCAAACTACCATAGCACGCAAACTGGAGGACTGAGAATTGACAGATTTAACGTGCATCAGCCCTTCTTCATGGCAGGTCTTAAGCAGTTCTAGGGTTGGCGATTTCTATTGGCGATGGACCTTATCAAATAAAACAAACATAAAATCCGGTGTTTAACGTGCACCTATACAATAAAGCTGTATTTTCTAATTTTTAGGTATATTATATATATAACGCCCACCCTCTTTTTTACGAAGGAGCTTGAAATGTACTTGTGCAATGTTTTTATGTTTTGAAGTCATTTATTCATGTATTATCTCAGGCTTTTGAAAAAATATTATATTTCTTGAAATACAACCCTTTAAGTTCTTAGGGTATGCATTTCTTTTAATTACATAGTATTTCAATCTATGCACATGTCTAAATTTTTTTTTTATGCTCATCTCTTTTTTTTACTTTTGAAGCTATCATCATTATTGTATTCGGTGTATAACACTCACCGATAAGTTTCGATCTTATGTTTTTTTGTGTGTGAGTTAAAAATGCGCGTCATATGCCAGATTTTGCG
>BMAO01032098.1:0-27004 GCA_019973975.1 Trichonephila clavata
TAATATCGGGCTATATAACGTTGTTATAGTTAATTAAATAATGAAGCGATGCTCTAAATCTTCATATATGTTTTTACTTCATATTTATTTACTTAAGTGCAAAAATCACAAAAAAATTATTTTTCCAACAAATGTAACATTATTATGCTATCTTGTTAGATATGTAGCTTAATCTTTATTTATATAACTATTGCACAAATTATTAAAAAAACGTATTTGGGTAGAAAGACTCAAAACTAAAAAAATCTCAATTTTACAGCTTAGAGTTACCGACCAATAATATCAGGATCATCCAAAACAACAGTTGATATTGGTCTAAGATGAAGCAACAATGCGATTAGCTAGTGATGATAGACTACCTAATCGTCTAGATATTATGAAACTTCAGGGTTTTAAAAAATAAAGTATTTCTATGTTATTTCTGATTTTCATGCATGAATAAAGGGATTGAAAATTGTCTATATCTGTCATAAAAAAAGCTCGTAAGACAATGAGAACGAGAGAAAAAATATGCATGAACACTTTATGGAAAAAAAGCCTCAATATATGAAATGGATATATTTTATGCGTAAAAGTATTTTTTAATGCAAAAAAGTTAAAATTGAATCTTTAAACTGGATTTTCTTAGTTTTTAAATTTTCACTTTCCCACAAGTCTAAAAAAAACTATCGGTTACAGAGCTAGGATAGTTTATACATATAATGTACTTGTAGATTTGTATTCTGTATGCTCCAACTTTTGGGATGGAATCAGTAGAATTTAATTGTAATATGATGAATAGTGAAAAAAAAATGATTTTAAATTATTTCAATTTCTTTTAATTTTACAAAATGCTAAAATATTATATACATTTAAAATTAAAGGTATACAGATACAAGGCATTCCTAAGCTTAATTTTAAATAAAAAATATAGGGTCTACCTTAAGTCTTTCAAAAGTTATTTTGAGGATAACAGAAAGAAAGAACTACTTCAGTTTTATTAATTTTGCATTGCTTATGATTTTAATTTATGCATACTTTATGCTATTTAAAAATACAGTAATTCCATAGCAAAATCTTTTCTTTTATTTTTAACTTCGTATTTTGCTGCACGAACTGTACGAAATTCATATTAAAAGGAGAATTTACCGGTTTATGAAGAATCGAAAAGTACGGCAAATGTGCAATTTCAAAACTCCGCAAGTACTGCCCCCCCCCCTTAATTTCGTCTCAGCTTAAGTTCGAGACTCAGTGTCTAGACGTTGAATAATCATAAAATTTCAGCATCTATTTACACAAATTGTTTGGAAAATTTTTAATTGTCTTAGAGGTCTGAGATGTCTTTGAATACAGTAGTTAAATTAAGATAAAAATACAGATTCAGATTTTGTTGAATTGTGATTTATTCTATACAATGACAATTAACTATTTACGATGAAACTTTTCTCAGCATCAGATGTAAAGATTTATATGAATAATGTTTTGAAATCGTTTTGCAAGCCTTTATGTGGTAAATTATAAATGTTCTAGTACTAAAAAATTGCTTTTAATTAGAATTCCTAGCTTAGAATTGAATTGTATCCAACCAAAATATTGCCCGAAGTTTCGGTAAAGTTTTTGATTGTATTTCTGCATCCCAATTAACGAAATCTCTATTATACATGATCTAGAGGTATTCAATGTAAAAGATTCATACAATTTATTGTGACTTACTTGTCTTTATCAACTTTTTTCCGAATTTTGAAGTTCATCGAATAAAACGCTACAGCTTTCGTTTCGTAAATGTAAATGTTTTTTTCCCCTGGAAAAGTGATGCTTGTTTATTTTTCAGCTTTCTTGATTCAATGATGAATCTGCATATGTAAAAGAGATTTAATTTTGAGTATTTTGACTAAGTAAATATCCTTTTTTTATGCAGCTCAAGACTGTGGTATTTTCTTTTGAAACAATTTCTTAATTTCGTCCCCTCTCTGTACATCTACTTTACCTTGAGCTGCTAATTTGTTTGAGTAAATACTTGTTGAAGTTTGAGTAATTAAGAACGTTTCTAATACACAACTGACAGCAAAAAATAGAATATACTAAGTTATGATTTATATAGCGATAGATGATGTTTCACACTCCATAGCTGACATTAATAACACAAAATCTTATACAATAACACAAATGGAGTACAGAAGCCATCTGTAAAAATATTATTACTTAGATCGGGATTCAAGAATTTTATGCAAATCAGTCTAAAAGAGCAGGACAGTTCTTAAGTAGCAATGGAATTTTATTGTCGAAAAAAATCCTTGAAATGCAAGATACAGTGCTGAATATTTGCTGGAGTAAATCTCAGAAAGCCATCGCACCTTCTATGGCGCTCAGACACAACTATCAGAGTTTAAAATGCAAGTATGTTTAAGGTTATTCGCAAGCACACGCTCGACCTACACAACAGCCGAAGTAATAACTAATCGCTGGTGGACTCTTCAAGGCCAAATCAAAACAACTCTTAAATGGTCAAAACAAGACTAAGTTTCGGTGAGTGACTCCCTATTTATACGCCTTATAGATATTTCGAGAAAAATTCGCTTGCGTCATAGATCGTGACATTAGTAGATTTCTCCCTGTAATTTTCAAAATCTTTAAGGTCAATAACTCGCCAAAAATGGTCGACAAATCGCCAAACATTGTCGCCAAAAATGTCATTTTGGTTCTATCGCCAAGATTTCGCCAAGTTTCCATTTAATCGCCATTATTATGTAGAAAGCGGCTTTGCTTGAGAATATTACAACTTTAACATAAAATAAATACAACATAGAGTAATTAATATAAACGTGTTACACATCCAAATATGAATTATTTACACTATTTTAAAAATTCATTACACAAAAGTCGTAACACTATTCCACTGCGCCATCTTTAGAAACGGGCTGAAACAAAAGGAATTTTAAACTGACAAGTGCATTATTTTACGTGTTAGTGGTACATCTGTCACACAAGATGAACTATGGAGCATAAAAGATGTTACCGGCCTCTATGTATCAATTTCTAAAGTTGCTACATAATAATAAGAGTTTAATAAATACTCTTCCTGAAATTTTAATGAAGTCTTGTACAATCTAGAAGGGCTAATTTATACTATACACATTATCTACTGCAGCTCTGCAGAATAATAAATTTGCAAGCCCCTAATGGCAGTTTCACATATAACCTTGTAGTTATTTTAACTAATGAAATATCAGTAAAATTTTCCCACAACTTAAGTTAATGTGTTGTGTTTTATTGATTTATAGGTGTGTACAAAGAATACATATAATGACAATATAGCATTAATTATTTTTTGTTAGAATAAATTGCGTAATGTATAAATATAGTTATCTCGGGACATATCATAAAAAAGACTGCATACAGTAGTCAGGAAAAAGTGATAAAGATATTTATAGAGAAAAAAATTTAAATATTTATGTACTTTTCCTATATTACTTGTAAGTTCCTTCTACCTTTTTTTGTCATTTGTACATCCATTAAACTTGTAATAATATTACTTCATACTTCTATAATCAACTGTAGTAGCCTTGAGCATTACCTTTTAAATCAAAATATTCAAGAATAATTTAATCAAGCAATTTTATGTTTTATTTACAATCATTTTCCATAGATGTCACTTTTCTACTTTTATTTAAATTATTAAATTATTTAAGTTTTTATGAATTATTAACAACAATTACTTAATAATGATTGAAGCGAAACATATTTTTACACTACTTGGGAAAACATATAATTTTTGTTAATTATATTCATTTTAATTACAGTAAATTTATGTTTTCCTTTAGATTTATTGACAAAGGTTCAACAAAAAATATTATTCGAATAATTTACTCGAATATTTAATGATAAATTAAAAATATTTGTTTTCATATTAAATTCCAGTATAATTTCATTTACTGGAATTTATACAGAATTATTTACAGAAGCAATATTATACAAAAGTATTTCAAGAATTAAGTTATTTTGGAGAAAGATACTGTTGCGCAGATCGGGGGCAGAAGATTTCATACTGAGTCTCAAAGAGCAAAACAGTTTTTCAAGAATGATGTAAATTTATTGTCTAAAAAATCATTAATGTGCAGCAGGAGAGGGCAGACTTTTCCAGGGTACGGGATACTTCTAATTTTTTCAAGGTGTTAGCGGTCCACCCAGTATCAGTGGCATACACAAAAGGGGGGGGGGAGAGAGGGTCCACGAGATCGGACCCTCCGCCTTAGCCCATGATATTTTCCGGATCGATTATAATCCCATGTACATAGTAAGTAAAATTTAAGTATTCGTTATTAATAATTCCTTTTATTAATTAATGCAAATTATTTATTCAATAATTTATTTCTTACTCTTCTTTGTTCCCGACAATCTTCAAAATGAAAAAAAATATATTTTTGGCAGCGTATTGGGGTAGAGGATATAAGAATGGTAGATGCACGCACACATTCGACCCTGGACAACCACACCACGCCCCCTTTGAAAAATTCACGAGTGCACCCACTGCCCAGGGTCGTAGGTGTGGTGAGGCAAGGAAAGGATCCGCAATATTTATTATAACTTAAAAATAAATTTGGAATATGTATTTACCTATACGTAAATAAAATGAAAAACTCACTATTTTGACACCATGCTCAAAGCACATACACATACAAAATGTAAAATAAAAACATATTAATAGCCACAAATATAATAATATCTAATGATGTATTAATTATCAAATAATTCAAAATGCATTAAAAAATAAAGCATTTCCATCTAAAGTTAGTTCTCGTAATTATAGTCGTAGAGGACTTTAAGTCTGCGTACTGTCGACCAATCTTGAATATTTCCATGTACAATTACTAACGGCTTATTTTCAGGCGGTCACTCTAAATTGTATTGGTGGTTTACCAATCGATCACGATCGACGTAATGCCCACTCCAGACGTACAGTTTATAGCAGTGAAATTCGCAATAATAAATCCTAGAAGGTTTTCACACCTTCTATAGCACTCAAACACAAATATCAGTGTCTAAAAATGCCATAATCATAAAAATTATTCACTAGCAATCATTTGATCGCAGCAACTGAAGTCTTCAACAGCTGAAGTGATCCTGACCCAGCTTCATGGAGCAAATCTATTTGCAATCTGCACGACTGTCTTCAAGCACTTTCTAGAAAAATCCGCTTACGTCATAAGGCATGATGTTCATAGATTTATCCCGTAATTTCCAGAAGCAACCATATGATAGATAAGTCGCCCAAAAATGGTCGTCGTCCCATCAGAGTGGTTACCATCTCGCCAAATTTAGTCTCCAAAAATGATGCCAACTTGGCTGTATCGCCAATATTTCGCCAAGTTATGATTGAAACGCCATTATTTTGTAAAGGGCAAAATTGCTTGTAAATATTGCACTTTTTATCATGAAATAAATACTACAAAAGTAAAAAATGTATTAAACACTCATATACAAATAATTTACACTATTTTAAGCATTAATTACCCATCATTCATAACAATACTAATTGATTCTAACTAGATAAATAAAGATATAATTTCTTCGGTTTCAATGTTTTTATAACAAAACCATGCATTAACACTTTTTTTGTGTTTTTAATTATCTCTTGCTACAAAATAATTATACCTCTTTCCACATCAGATGAATTTGATTTGCTAAATGAAATTAATTAACTCTATTTTTTTTTCTTTAAATAGGACTGATCGATGAGGTTTTATTAACAAAATCAAGATTAATATAACATCGCTCTATAAATTTATTTTCTGCTACCTCTGACTTTAAAATTCAATTTTTACTGCTTTAAAAAATGAAGTACTCAATTGTTAACAAAATTGTGTTTATTTCAATGACGTATGGTAGAAATAATAAATTATAGTTTAAGAAAACTAAAAAACACCCTTTTATAGATAATCGAACTAAGTTGTAATTTAATCTTTTAGTCACCAAATCTGGAAATGTGATCTGAAATTACTCAACAGATGCGGGATAGGATCTCAAAATGGCAAATCGTTAATCCTGATTATCCGGATCAGGAAAATGGAACAAAATATTCAATTATTGTATTGTCATCAGTCCTGGACAAGTGAGCAAAATTTTCAATTAATCTGAACTTTTAAAGGGGGTAAAAATGGAGTTCAAAGATTCCGTTACATAAAAGTGAAGCTTATAAATGGGTGTTAAAAAAACGAAAGTAAATAGAATTAAAATTATAAATATACAAAAAAAACTAATCATGAAAATTCATTTTAAATTGAAAGAAAAGATTAGAAATAACAGACTTAAAGACAGAGATTTTGAAGAGGAAAAGTTAAAATTATTTTCTAAAAAAAAGTTAAATGTTTATTCTGTACACCTTAATTTACTTGTCATTTAGATTAGAGCTACTCAACCCTTTGATGGAAATGGACCCCGATCAAAACTTGATAATTATACCGCGGCCTGCTGATGGGGGAGGGCGTTGATTAGTTATATTTTAGATTGTTTTAGTTTAATCGCGCTTATTAAATTATGCCTTCAGAATATTGCTATTTATCCAACGCCCATGCTTGGCTTCTTGACCATTTGACGCCGAGCCTCCCAGTACCGACTGGCGATGTCACCAGCCGGGTATTTATGGAGTCCAGTGTATAGGAGCAGGTGGTCGCCATCCATTCTGGCAAGGCCGCAGAGAGGGCAGGCCTCGTCACCAGCCTGGCCAAGCCGGTGGAGGTACACTCCCCAAAAGTCATGTCCAGTGGTTAGGCAAAAGCGGGCAACAGCCTCGGCTCTCTCTCTCCTGGTGCCTCGGGATTGGACCCACAGTAGCCAGTTTCGCATGGCTTTCGGAGGCTCTTGGTTTCTTGGGTCATAGTAGTACATTTGTCAATGAATGTGCAAATAATGCTCTTTGCTTCAGAATAAAGTACAGTTACACTAAAAATGAATATAAATTTATTTATCATGGGAAATAAAGTGATTTCCATGTGGGAAGTCGAGCAAACCCGAGAGAAATACACCACAGTAAATAAAATGGAAACATCTTTATGTTCTTTGTGCGGCTTATTGCTATTTGACCAACTGACTGGTACTGGTCCACGGTCCGGGAGTTGAGGACCACTGGTTTAGATGGATGGGTTCTAAACATTATTATTTTAAAAAATGGGAAGTGTTGTGTCTTTTAGTGCCATATTTTTTAAAAAAATTCTCCCCAAATTGCACAATTTGCCCTAAACAAGTTCAATCTTTATTGAATAAATCGTGGTTTCTTAGGTAATGTAAAAACTGTAATTCTACAACAAAAATTTAAATAATTGTGCAAAAAATATACTAAAATCACTTTCTTGTGTCTTAAATTAAAATCTAAGACAAATTTTGAAATGCTAACTTTGATTTGCCCACCATCATTACTACAGTCCCAGGGTAGCAAATTTCATACAATAGGTCTTTACCGTCTTAAAGCTACACCGCTTCCACCACTAAATGCTCCTTTTAATAATATAAATAAACTATATAGTCATCTGAGCAGCAATATTCCCTACTGCTACATTCCCAATAATTTTTAAAAGTACTGATTATGAAATATTCACTATTTATAAATAAATATGAAGCAGTCTTAAGCTGATAAAAACAATATTAATAAACGTGCTGTGATTAAACTATCATAAACAGTGCAAATTCATAAACTGAAAAATAGGTTACTATTACATTAATTAATTTAATTTTGCTAAAATAAAATAAATATGCGAATGAAAATAATGATGGTTAAATGTAATGACTTTGAAAATATGTAACAATCTCTAAAAAGCTATGTATGGAATAATTATTGAAATTCAGAGATAGCCATGATGTCCTTTAATGTCACAGAGCTGAGGAAAATCTCTCAAAAAATTATTTTCCTAAACTAAATTTTGAAAGGTCACTTCTAGATGTACATTATTAATCTTAGTTTCACCGGACTTAACTTCATGCGTCTGGTTACTTCTGTTTTTGAGCAACATTCCACATACGAGTAAGAGTACATACACCACCTCATGCTTTTGTTAGTATATATTTCCCCTTTTTCAGTAACAGCTTAAAGAAGTAATAAAACTTGTATATAGAAAGAATTAGAATGAGTCTCAAAAAGGAGTTTCAGATTCCAATATCCATACTTGTGTGTCAGTAATAAAGCACTCAGAGATAGTTTGTATGTCCAAAGACTATTGGTAAGTATACAATTGGGATTTTCTCATGACATGGCGTTTGTAAAATAATATCAAAATTGCATTCTTATCTCAAAGCAACTTCGTGACGAATTATGAATATATATATATATATATATGGCCATGGTAACCTGGTGGTCAAGGTATCGGATCGTGGCTGGTATGTCATGAGTTCGAGCCCAGTACCACTAAAGACCCATCGTGTAGGGAAGCGATGCACGGTAAATCTATCAAACGTCACCCCGTCTGTGAGGTGTGGTAGTTAGGAGAGTGGGTACCAGCTCAGGTGTCGTCCTCGTCACTTGACCAAAGTTCAATATTACGAGGTCCGTCGCCCAAAGCCCTCGTGTAGCTTAACAGTGCGACGTTAATATTCACTCACTCATATTTATATATATTTAACATAATACACTGAAAACATTTTCGAAAAAACTATTGTTTCACTATAGTGAAAAACAATATAATTTTTTTTCATATAATAATAAAATTTAAAGGGGGGGGACGCTATTTTATAAATAGTTAAAGTAAAGCTTAATAATTAATTTGTATTTCTGAGTACATTTATCCATTTTTCTGTAAAAACGGGAAGTGAAAAATTTCCTTGAAGCAATTTGTGATTCGTTCTTATAAAGAGTCCACCAGCATGTATACGTTTATTTCAATACATCTTTTAGAGCAAACTAAATGTTTTGTACTTTGAAAAATAATCGCGCGTTGAAAGTATATATATATATATGAAATAAGAGGATGTTCGTTGGAATGGATTCTTTAAACTGATGCTGAAGAAGTAGTCTTGAGATTAATTGAATCTGTTTATTATACATCTTGAACACGTAATACATTACAGGGACGTCACAATAGAAGCACACACAAACACAATGCAGCCGACTACATGTTGAAACACAAAACAGAAGCGAAAGAGGGAGTTGGTCACCAGGAATCTCGGTATTTATAGGCTTCTCAAATCACATGATCTTAGTGGGTGGATAGGTGTAGTTTAAAATACTCTCGTTAGGCGGCGGCTAACTTATTACTAAAACGTTGGTCCTGAAGGGATGGACCATTGGTAGCTAAAAGTTATTTTAAAGGATTATATTACTGGGAATTATTACATTTCCCCCCTCCGCAAGACACGTGTGTGCGCTGGGGCCCTTAATACACACCCGTCTCCTACAGAGATATTAATTTTAAAATTTAAATTTAGATTAATATTTATTTTTAAATTTCCCTTCACTTTAACACATGAAAATGATTTGGAACAAGGAGAATATGTGGTTATAATAGTATGAAACAAATATGCGCATAAGTATATTATAAATATAAAATTGTACAATACAAAAATATCAAAATAAGATTATTAAATACTTGAAAGAAAATGAAAACAGAAAACAAATATTAAAAATAATTGTAAATGACACAGATCCTGTAAAAGTATTAGTTGAAACAAATGAAGTTAGTTCTTCCTTAGTTTAGTTTGTGAAGTAGTTGCCCTGCCCAAGTTAGCTAGACTTGGCAAGGTTGAGACGTGTCCGGACACTTGAAGCTGTAAATATGCTAGGCCAGAGGCCTCAGTAGAAGGATGTTGTACCTCGTTTGGAACATGTGGAACACCAATAGGCTTCCCTATGCACTGGGACGCAGAGTTTAAAGGTGAGCCATATATTGAAATGGAAGTTATCACAATATTGGGTTTTAAAAGACACTGGTATGTGAAAGAATTGTCTGTCGCAAATACTGCATGGAGATGATGGTTATGAAATAGTTATGTGCCACATTTCTAATATGAATTCACAAAAATACATTTTTAAAACACAGAAAAAAATTAAAATATAAACTTTTTTTTTTAAACAGATCTAAAATTGCATATAAGAGCACTGAGGGTGGAAAGAGGCTGAAAAGAAACAAATTAGGATGACCCACGCCTTGCACAATCTTTAAGACAAGTTTTACTTCTTATCGTGTAAAGTTGCACAATAACTTCAAAAACAAATATCCTAAGACTGGAAATTGCAAGTCGACCGAAGAGATTTTTTTAAAAACTATTTATAACTTTATTTTATGTATTAATTTTACTAAGACAAAGGGTACGAGTTTGGAGGCAATAGTATATTGACAATCAAAGGTGTATTCCCTTGAGGTACTCACTATGCACAATCCTTACAAAACCCTTATTATTTATTCTAATGTAAACATTTGCTCATTTATTTATTACAATATTCTCAGCCTAAGTGCTCTCAAAACCACTATTATTTCAAACACATTAAAGTTGTTCATTTTCATATCAAATAAATTGTTCATTCTAAAAAAGAGTAAATCGAATAGAAACCAAAAATTCTTAAAACCACATTAAACATATCAAATATAGTATCAACATAAAATTCTCAAAATAAAAATATCAAATCTTTGGTATTGATTCAGTAAAACACTTAAAACACTGTAAAGTTATCAATTCTCATGTTAAATATCAAAACAAAAAATGATCAATATGAAATATATGCAGTTTACTTTCAAAACAAAACATAGCATTAAGTAAATTTAATCCGAAATTTCAAAAGGTAAAACCGAGATCCCTGGAAACGTTTTCAAAATGGTAATAACATTCACAATAATATATACGTAGAGTTGACTGCCCAATCAAGTAATTTAAATACAATCGAAAAATGAAAATAATTTGTTACACATATATTGAAAAAACATTAGAATAAACCATAATAACAGTGCAATGGTGGTAGGGACCAAAGAATAATTTAAAAAAAAAAACGATGGGGTAAGACCCATAATATTGAAAGAAACTCTGGGGTAAAACCAGACACATAAAAAAAATTGCGGGGTAAGACCCGGCTTATAATAAAAAAATGCTGGGTAAGACCAGGCTTTAAATGAAAAAAATTATATTGGTACCACTACCCCATACACCATTTCATATGGAAAACTTTAAAACTTAAATATTTTCAAAATATCTAAACCATAAATTAAAATCATTGCAAGATTCTGAATCAAAATAGATTATTAAATTTGCTTTCAAATTATTACGCATACTAATCACAAAATCTTTCTTAAACATTTTAAAATAAATTATTAATAACGAATGAGGAAAAATATATAATCAATTTAGAACTCCCAGATAATTTCAAATGACAGAAGAAAAATGCACGGTTTATTGTATTGATGAAATCTTCAAACACACTAATCAAAAATCGCTGAGTGCATCATTAAACCTTTACGTTTCAAAACAAATACTTGTCGCACTTAAAAAGAAATGTAATCCACACAATCTGGCTCTTTCCGCTGATGATAAAAACTTTTTCTTTTTTCACAATCTCGCGCACTTTGAAAATAATTTGAAACTGATTTTTTTCCTTCTTTTTCATTGGAAGACAGAACTAAGGATCGAATTGTAGAATGATTTTTTTTTTAAACATATGTTTGCTGACGATATAACTTTTTTGTTCACACTTTCTTCTGTTGGCGTTGCATTTGGAACACAGAACTATTACTCAGTCATTTTGGTAATCTTGTCAGGGCGTGGCAAGTGATTTCTTTCCCGCGCAGGAAAATATCCTGGCGACTCTTGAAATAAGAGGATGTTCGTTGGAATGGATTCTTTAAACTGATGCTGAAGAAGTAGTCTTGAGATTAATTGAATCTGTTTATTATACATCTTGAACACGTAAGACAATACAGGGACGTCACAATAGAAGCACACACAAACACAATGCAGCCGACTACATGTTGAAACACAAAGCAGAAGCGAAAGAGGGAGTCACCAGGAATCTCGGTATTTATAGGCTTCTCAAATCACATAATCTTAGTGGGTGATAGGTGTAGTTTAAAATACTCTCGTTAGGCGGCGGGCTAACTTATTACTAAAACGTTGGTCCTGAAGGATGGACCATTGTAGCTAAAAGTTATTTTAAAGGATTATATTACTGGGAATTATTACATATATATATATATATATATATATATATTCTAAATTTTCAACTACTAATTAATGTAATAGAGGCTTGAGAAGAATAAAATATCTGTATTGAATTTTAATGTTATTATATTAAAATTTATTTTAACTTAAACATAATTTTAATTTTAAAATTAATATTTTATATATATCTCAATCCAAGAACGATTGTACTCTTAATCCAACTTTATGTCGTTCTCCAATAATAAGTATTAAAAAACACTCATTCGTTAAAAATTTAAGTATATATGATACACACTTTTCAAATTTTTATTATAATACACTGCTTATTTATACCAGCACTCTTTTTAATTTGAACGGGGGAAAATATTCGAGTTCATCAAAGAACATTAAATGATAGGCTAACCAGTGGAACAAAATCGGAAATGCCTCATGTCTTTTACAAGAAAGTGAGTTGTTGAAAGGTCTTATCGACTAACAGCTTAACACACATCGCAGTTCTTTCAAGAAAAGCATGATTAAATATGCAACAGTAGTATTTTTTTCATGAAAGCGATGATTGCCAACTCTTTAAAAAACAATTTATTTGTCGATGTCATGGATGTGTTCTTCCATTTTGGATTAGCCTAGTTCCATCATACATTTCACGACAACAAACCAATTATGATACGAAAAATAATTTTGAGTTACTAGGCGGAACATTTTTTTCATGATTTTGAAACAAAAGGAAAAGACTTGTATAAAATAGATTTAAAGAAATTATTTTGAAGAATATTGTTTCCGTTTCATTAGCTTGGAAAGTTTTAGAATTCTTTTAAAAGAAAACTGACAATGAATTTTAATTAATTATAAATGTTAACTTATATGATTTAATAGTTGTATGAAACATGTTTTTATCCTTTTAAAATCTCTTCATACTATTTTAGTAAGTATATAGAGAATATTGTTACGCAAATATATTTGAAAGGATGAGAACATAAGTATCTACGAAAGAAAGATTTAAAGATTTATTTTTGGAAGAATTCAGGAAAATGAAAAGTGGTGAAAAGATAAAATTTCGAGCTGTGTCAATTATATAAGGAATCTGGCATTGTTAACTTCATCAAAATATAACGAATTAAATGGATAGGCCACGTTGTCAGAATGGTTGAAGACCGCACTACTAAAAAGTCTTCAATACCCAACCAATTAGCTCACGAAGAAAGGGCAGGTTAAATCTTGGATTGATGGCCTAGAAAAACATTTCCTAGTTTTGAGAAATATTAATTGAAGAACACTAGCAGGAAGAAAGCTCACCTAGAATAGGCTTCTTGAGAAGGCCAAAGCCCATCCTGGTCGGTCGAGCCACTGGGGAAGAAATATATGTTTGAAGACTGAAGAAATTACATACATGCATGATGTATGACCTTCTACACCCAAGGTTGCAGGTTTGACCCGACCCAAGTCGGTGGATTTTCACGATGCAGAAAATCGACAGAGGCCATGTCGTATGATTATGCGGCATGTAAAAGATCCTAGAATGTCCGTTTGGCTCTGATGCTCTCGGCAAATTAAATCCTAGAACCGGTTCGCATCATCAAGAGTTCAGGTGCCTCCCTCTGTGGAGAAAACTGGGCGTCAAAATTGCTTGCTGTAATTGGTATAGCCTATATGGTGCAGCGCTAAAACGTGATTCCAGCTCCTGGGGAATGTTCTAGGTCTGCAAAGGTTTAAAATACCAATTTGCAGCCCATTGAAGGGGGGGGGGAGGAAAAAAACATAAATGTTTGCAAAATATTTATATTCTTTGAACTAGCATTTTATATATACTAGTACTTTGTTTCTATGCTACTTAAACTTGCATTTCACTTCACTTAAATAATTGACTTTAACGTAATTTTAATTAATAAAACTTTTAACTTATCTGATTTAATGGGTGTATAAAACATGTTCTTTATCCTTTTAAAAACTCTTTATACTATTTAGTAAGTATATGGAAAATATTGTAACTAATATATGTTGGAAACAGTTACAAATATGTGTTGGTTGTTTTTTAAGAAACTACATAAATATTGGCAAAATATTCATACACTATGAACTAGAATTTCATATATACTAGTACTACTTTTTTATACTTTGGCTTTATGTATTTATTTCCGAATTCAAATTCAATTGTTATATTAATTGAATTACATTACAAGAACACAAGTCCAATGAAAATGTTTTCTATCATCAGTATCATGTTTTCAGCACCAGTATCATATAAATGTTTTCAATCACATTTTTGAGAGTGTATGTAGGGAATCAAAAAACCGTTAAAGTATGCCCGGTTTGTATGAGGAGTCCCATTGCTAATGAATTTTCATAATAACATAAATTGAATTTTTTAATGTATATTTTAAGGTCGCTTTTCCGCTTACAAATGCTTACGGATAACTATTTTTTTAAAGTATTTGTACTAGGCATCTTTTTTATTAATGGAACATTGTAACAGTGCAAGAGTTTTGTTAGGTAAAGTAGAAATATACATATATATTATAAATAAGAGACACTCTATTGAAATTTGATTGGATGGTAAAGTAGTTGAGAACATAGAAATTAACTACCGCGAATCGAAGGTTCAAGCCATTCTTTATGATGAAAAAAATTAAATATCAGATTATCAAATTATTTAATATATTATTATTTCCTTTCTAGAATTTAAGTTCTTTGGAACAAAAACATTTTATGGTATTTAATTGCGTACATAAGGGTAAAATATTAATATCTACATTCCTGCCGTTAGTTCGTGAGCTTAAAATCACTATAATAAGCAAGATATATATTGTTTCAACTTAAGAAAAGGAACAGAAAATATTATGCTTATGCTATTGTCTACATTTTTCTGAATTTTCAAGATATTCAACTGGATTCTATAAATAAGTTTACCATATCTTTTTGGTCATAAAATTATAGGGAAACAATATTATCTTTTGAGCGCATGCATGGAAAGAATAATTTCTTTAAATACTCGTTTCTCATTGAATAATAATGTTTTAATTTCAAATTTGGTTTACGCTTTATTATTATTATTTCTGTAAGCTTTTTGAAATTTAATTTCCAAATTCTGGATATTAGAAAAAAAAATCGTGATTTCTTAAAGAAAAAGTTAGGTGCTATTTGAATATTATACTACACCCAAACATTATATTGTTTATACATTAAATTGCAGTAAGGGAAAATAAATCTGCTGTTAATAAAATATAATTAATAATTAGTTCCCAACCATAATATATTCAGGCTATATTTTGTGCAACGAAATGATACGTTTAATTCAGAAGAAAATGTTTTATTAATTAATTCAGATTTACCTCAATTCTATTATATATCAATATTTGATCATAATGAGTCTGGATACACTGTCCACCAATAAAATCTTTAGACTACGTATCTGTAAATTCGTTATAAATTTCTAAAATATAGAACTTTTATTTTTAGACTTTAAATTGTAATTTCTACGTATTGCTACAATAACTCCAGCAAAACTGATTTTTCATTTTCAGTCATCTTTGTCTGTTTGTTTATTCATATATATATATATATATATAGGTTTCAGCCGGAGCTATAAGAATAAGCTTGAAATAATAATTAAAGCACTATACAAATAGATATGTGTACGTATGAGACCTAGCTGAATTCAAAAGTTTCAGGCATATTTGTTCAAGCCAATTTTAGGCATAATTCTATTATCTGATATTAGTAAACAGAACGTCCAAACGTGTGTAAAATTTCATACCTAAAATTAAAACAATTAATTGAATTTTCAAATATACATCGTAAAGGTAAAAAGATTGTGAGAACGGCCTATTTGGCACCGCTCCTTCACAGTCACCTAAGGGTGTAAGCAGAAACAAAGCATCACCAGAAACTTCCATAATAACTATTATTTGATTACTATTCAAACACACTTAATCAATCACAAGTAAAACTACAAAAGGAGACCCTAGGAGCGATATATGAAGAGAGAAATCTATTCTAAGTTAACAAATCTACGTGAACAAGTCTAAGTGAACAAGCGCAAGTGATCAGATTAACTAAATCTGATTCAATCTATTGTAGATCCTTAATCCACTAATTTATTATCTTAGCAACTCCTTCCTTAACTCGAATTGTGATAATGAAATACTCAACGAAATATTCTCACCTACGAATCACCTCAGCAGCATTCCTGATCCTTCTATTTTACATCTACAAAACCTAGACTTTATATAGTCAAACTAATTCAAATATCATGGTTTCTTCTTGAGAGGCTGTGAACTAACGCTAAAACTGGCCCCAAAGTTTCCCCAGAGGATTATAATAAGGTCGGGTATATAGACTCGTCACAAGATCTTAATATTTTTATGGATTTTTACATTCTTAATATAATAAAACATTAATTCAAGTATCCCCCTCCCCAAAAAAAAAGAAATGGCTGAATTCTAAATTGCCTAAAGTCTTTTCAGTACTGTGTAGAATAGTAGAAACGAGTCAGGAAATAATTACAAGTAATTTAAGTTCATAACTGTTTTTTTAATTTACTACCTAATTTTCAGAGAGAAAGGGCAAGAAAACAATACATTAGAATTGTAGGAAAACTACCACAATTTTTAAATCTCTTCAAAAAATTGATTATTCTATTATCCAAGGATCGCTTACAATTTTAATGAATGTTTATAATCTCTTTATTAAGGCTTCACAAATAATTGTAAATATTTGTGCACATAATTTTAAACTCATGACAACATGATGGAAGATCATGCTTTTCTTTACCCTGTGCCATCATGCAATGCACAACCGTTGACGTTGAATTATGACCGTGAAATGCACGGAAACTTAGCGTTTTCTGTTATAATTCTATTAATATGAACATCCTTTATTACATAAGGTAGTTGTTGTTCAAGAATATTCTCCGGTTAGATTAGTCTAACACATTCGAAAAGTGCTTTCATGAAAAAAAAATCATAATTAAATAATTTCATAAGCAGTTTTAAAAAGTTTTATCTTTAATTTAGAAAGTTTAGTAGTTTAATAATCTAAATAGCTGTTCATTAAATTTAAAATACACAAAAATTTTGCTAAGCTATTTTAGAAAAAATTAGACCATAGAATATATTATACATATTAGATTATGCATAGCTATTTTATTTAAAAAATTAATAAAAAAGAACAAAAACATATTTGAAGCAGATTTTTTTTCTTTATTTTTCCTAATAAATATCATGCAAGAAACAGATACACCTGAGTCCTCAAAATGGTGCAAATATACCATTTTGTTTTGTCTTATTTCAAAGAACATGTTCGTTTTACTACAATGAGTGTTTATATTTGTACTTTGTGTACTTCATTTGATAAGTTATATTGTTTCATCCTGACCTACAGCTCCAATGAGTCCAGATTTATGAATTTCTACTGTACAATACTAATAGTATGTATTTTAATTTCGCATTAATAAATTAAAAAATGTGCAACATTTAATTGGATGAACATATTAAAGAAACTGAATTGCACAAGAATATCTCAGAAATTTATCCTTTATGAACAAAATAAATAAATTTTTATTTAGCGTAGATTGATAAATTTTAACTGAAAGTTAATTAACTTCGCACTCTGAATAAAGGTTATTAAATACGAAAGATCCCAATTTTAAACCATGGTTACGTAACACGGATCAAACTCGATTTAGCATGCATCTCAGCTCTTTTCATAGTAAATATTCAGTGGCACTAGGACTCAAACCCGTGACCCAAGTGTTCGCGACTCTGACAACTCGGCTACGAAGGCCAAGAAAGAACAAAAGAAGGACAGTATGAAAGTAATTATATAATTCAGCAAAAAGGATTATACTATTTAATTATTAAATAAAATTATATTTTAAAAATATATCAATAAATACATCTAGAAAAACAAATCCTAAACATAAATATTTTATTTTTAAAGGAAAAATTGTATTTTCTTTAATTTAATTAAGTCTAAAAGGGATGTGAGGCAAAAATCACATTTTATATTTCATTTACAGTAGAACATCGTTTATCCGAACGTTTATTATCCGGAGCGTCAAATATCCGGACTTTGATCCGGATACGTTTTAGACCAGTGCAATGCTCAACAGTTGTTTCGCATAAGACTAAAAGTGACAGGAAAACCCAAGATGGGGGATATTTGGGGAATTTCAGTTGTGTGGGTTTGTAAACATCTGTGTGAAATATTAGGTCAGTTTGTTTTCAAGTGAGGGGTGAATACTTGCTCTTTTGTTAAGTTTTGTTGATGTAGAAACCCGGATGACATGCGATACAGAAGACTATGGATTTCAAATGCTAAATGATGACGAGATTGTGACTTCCGTGCAAGAAGAAACGACTCTGTCGAGGATGAAACAAATGAAGACGGGGACAACAACAACGAAAGTAGCAAGGGTCCATCAAATGCTGACGCGTTCCTTGCTTTAGAGACAGCTATGGAGTGGTACGGACAACAATCAGAGTGCTGTCCTACTCAATTACTGCTGCTCAAGAGAATCAAACACCTTGCAGCGATAACATGAAAGTGTACAATGGTACAGCGAAAAATAAGTGATTAATTACCACAATAAAGGTAAAATGCCGTCATTTTGCACCTATTTTGCTTTTTCTTCAAGCACGTTTCCCGCATGTGATGTTTTTTCAATATTCGTATAGTGCCCGATTTCATATACTGCATGGATCGCTTTCGGTTTTTGGTTATCCGAACAATCGCGTATCCGAACGGTGCCCGCTCCCAATTGCTTCGGATAAACGACGTTCTACTGTACTAACAAATGTACTAATTAATTGAACATTTGATTGATTATTTTATTTATACTATTCACTGCTTATCATTCCTCATTACTGAATATTTAATTTACTTTCTTATTAAAAATAGTCAGTTAGAAATACTATTTGTATCTCAAAAAATTATTTTACTTTATCCTAAAATTTGAAGTTTTTGCATTTAAAATATTTAAGGGATACATTGTGGCTTTTATGTTACTTGCCTTAAAGGAACTCGCTTCCTTATAAATTACATTACAAAAATAGAATTTAATTATTATATAACTTTTTAACTTCCGTTTAAAATTAATATCTTCGGTCAGAACAAAAGAAAATATTAGAATTTTTCTACTATTGTTTCCTGAAATGCAAGCAACTTATTATTAATGCATAGTACGTTTTGTATATTATTAAAATTTGGCTTCATCCTTAGCTTAATTTTACATCCGTTTCACGTAATTTAAATTTAATTTGAAAGCATCAAGGTGGAAACAAGACTTCAAGCTATAAAAAATTTTCTATAACTGATTAAAAAAATGGGCGCATTTTAATCAACTTATTGACTTTAGCCAAGAAAATTAAAAGAGTTTTAAGTTGCTTTAAATATACCCAAACTTATTATATCCTCTACCTCTTAACTAATTTTCTCTGAATTGAGTACAAAAAGAGTATTCTTTCATTCTTTATGTTAAAAGTTAACATACTTCGAGTGGAATGCTATCAAAACCTAAATTGTTTCTTACATAATCATTTTTTTTGGAAAAATATTTCTCAAAGAAACGCTAATACCCTAATGAGAGAGCTTCTAATTAAGGCAGGGAAGTATGCGGAACTGACCTCAATCTTAAAAATTCTTCAAGTGTATCTGAGATACTAGAAAGTTTTTATTATTATTCCCGTGGGATCTAACAAAAATTAAATTTCACTTTTAAAACTAAAGTTTTTGTTCAGGAATATTTTTAAAGAAGTAATATTTAAACGTGTTCCGCTAATATATTAGCGTGTTCTTAACTATGTTTTTGTTCTTTAGATGTTAATCTAATTATTTTTCTGTACTTATATTCAAATGACAAATTACTTTTCCCTTGCTATGTTCGACCGCTGTGTCTTCTGCTATTTATCTTTTTAATTATTGTTTGGATGCCGAGTAAAGATATCTCATTTCCGACTACTTACTTTTAAATTCTAAGTAGAGTGCAATTAAGCATCTCAGAATTCTTTAATTAATTTCAAATTTTAATTGTAGAAGAGAGAGAGAGAGAGAGAGAGAGAAGGCATCTTCTTTCCCATAAATGCAAACACAAATAATCTATTGCATAGATCAATTTTTTAAAAAAAATAGTATACAGTAAATTTATGTGCAGGTGAATTTGTCATATTAAAAATTATCGACATAAAAACATTTTTACTGCAAAACTATGATTGAAATATACTGTGACAATCGTTTAACACAAAATTGAGGGGATTGAAATATGTTTTCGTCTTAAAAGAATTTCGAGCTAAAGAATACTGAAAAAAATATACATATTCAAAAAAATTAAGTTTATTACAGTACATTTTATTTGCATATATGTGTAAATATACATACATTTAACAAAAATAAATGAAACAAAAACATTCACAAGAACTTAAAAAAGTTTAATACAAAATTTTCAAGTTTTTTGAAAAACGAAACATTTATTGGGTTCTCGGAAAATAATCTGATATTTTCTTTGCATTGTCTTTTTTAGCATCAAATTGTCAACAAATTGTTCGATGTCATCCAATTTTTATTCATTTTACCATTAGAATAATCGTCTAAATAACTGCGCATGCTTTTCATGATGTTCCTCATTTAGGATGAAGAGCGAACAGGAGTTGCATCATTCATTTCATTTTAGTCGTCAGAATCTATATCAGTGATATTTTTTTGAACTTTAAACAAGCTCCAAAATGTCTTTGTCTGCCGCAATTGGGGTTGTACGCATATTATCATCATCTACTTCAATGAATTCTTCCGATGGTATGGTAGGGCAGTCCAATAATACAGAAACTGTCTTAAGGGGTCTCAGGGGTGTTAAAAATGTTTCGAGAGCACAAAATATGAACAATTTTCGACTAGAAATAATTCTTTGAGGTTAAAATGAAATAATTTGATTCTTTCACACATTTTTTATAAAGGAATAAAGTTTCAAAAAAGTATAAAATGTCTAAAATATAATCATAATTTTAAAAATAATAAGCACATAAATATAAGAAAAATTTTTGTAAGAAACAAATAGTAAGTTTTACGACGCGCATGATATTTTCTGAAATAATAATTCTAATTACTAGCAATAAGTTGATTTATAAAGTCAAATATATCCTTATTAGATGGTAGCGATTAGATATAAAAAGAATAAAAAATAATATTTTTTAAAAATAAAAAAAGTACATTTTTAAAATTTTTTTCAAAAAATTTAATTTTTTTGAAATTTTTCAAAAAATTACAAATATGTAATACTATAAATAGCTAGGATTTAAAGATTATGATAGAGTTTATAATTCTGTAAAGTTTTATGCATCAAAGTATGATAGTTTTTGAAACGCAATGCGCGTAAGTGAAAAAAACACAAACTGAGAAAAAAGGCTTTAAAGTTTTAAATTGAATTTGAGAAAATAAATTTTAAAACTTACATGCTAAAATGCTCCAGGATCATAGGATATGCCTTCCTGTTGCTCAAACAGCTCAATTTCTGTACTCTTTTTAATTTTTTTATCTCTCCAAGCTTCAAACGATGACGTTGAGCTCCTCTTTCTTGACGTAAAGATTCGACGATTGTCACGTTCAGCCAGGGACACACAAACATTTTTTGTTAATTTTTAAGCCAAATTACTCTAAAATAGTAATAAGTATTTGATTTCCATCATTAAAAATGCTGGTTGCTAGATTTGCAGCAATCTCTGCAATCTGAAGGCTAGAATCAATCGTCTTCGAACAAAACTTCCAGATTAATGAATTTAAACTTTCATTAGGATTCTGTGTCTTACCTCCTAAGCATTTCTTCAGGAGTGCCAGATGAGATAAGTCGGCAAATACAGGCTTAATTACATCTCGAACAGCTTTCGCAACTGAGGGTTTGTGTTTATAATTTTGTAAATTATTATTAATTGCGGCATTATACTTACACAATGTATTTGGATTTGTAGGACAAAATCAGTGCATCGGATCATCATCGGTGCTGCAAGAATGACCCCAAACAGCCCAAATGGCTTTCCGCATTTCCTTTACACTAGTAGAATTGCATCGAATAGCATTACCATAGTAATGCGCAAGCTTATCAATTAAACTATCAGTTAACCTACCTTTACCGCCTATAGTTTTACCATCAGATAATTTCTTCTTACCATATACTAATTTAAGCTTCCTAAGCCTTGTACCCATTCTCTTTTGCACATGGCCTACACATTCTATTTTCTGAATAAGATGGTCATCGCCGTATGGATTGTTTTCAGAAAGGGCATTGAATGTTTTTGTGTCGCCATCTCCTATGTAGTTCGAATATTTCAGGTTGTGAAGCTTTTCTGATCGATTAAAAATCCTCAACATCCCGTCAACCTCCATCTTACCAGCAGAGCCAGAATAATTTTTTCTACGTGAAATCTTATGCGCTCTTTTCCATTTATTGTACTTGAAACCAAACTTTACCCCTTTATAACTGTCGCTTCATTTGCAAAATGAGGACAACACTTCCTATCCAAAACCTTACCTGTTTCGGCCCCATTAGAATACATACTCCAATCAACGATGAATGTCCTCTCGTCTTCCAGGTCCCATCACCACTTACCGTTAAAATGTTATCAGGTAACGAAGAATTTTCTTCGACAGCTGCCCTGTTCATGCTTTCTTCGGCGACTTCCTTCATAACAAGTGAAAGTTTATTATTAATAACATCATATGATTTTTGTTCAACAGGATTAGGAAGACTCATTACAGAACAAAAGGTTTTTAATGACTCTAAACCTTGACCTATGCATCTCATTGCTAAAATAGATCTTCTGTTAATTTCTGGAGCATTATTTTTATTCCCAATGTTTTCACAGCTTGAAAAAGTACAAATACTCCCACAGTTTTTACAATGTATTTCAAAATTCGAACATAAACCACGAGTGGATTTTTCATTAATTGTTAATGGTTTATGACATTTTAAACAGCATGATACTGACAAAATAGAGCTAAAGGTTGAAATAAAATCAAAAACACGATATTCTTTGAAGTTTTCACTTACCTTAACAAGATTTGACTTTAATGAAGTCTGAATTCCTGAAAGTTTTTTACTAGAAGCATTTTTCATTTCGGCACACTTACTTGTACTTTTCAATTCTGCACACTTCCTCGTATCTTTCATATCTGTAACATGTGAGTCACTTACCTTTAAATATTTATATCCTTTAAATCTTTTGTTGGGGCGATTGCCCAACGATTTTTTCAGAATAAAACAACACACATCTTCGATTTAGATAAGCGTTTTAAAAAAACGTGTACTAAAGTAAACACAACAGAATCAAAACACGGCAGAATGAATGTGTTGAGTTGCAGGCTTCCTTCTGATCAACTCAAGCGCTTAAAATATTTCATGAGGCTTATTAAAAACAGAAAAATGAAAGGTATGCATAAATTTAAAAATAAATGGGCGTGGCATCTGTCCATTTAAAAGTTGTTATGACTAAATTGCTGTTTGCAATTTTTTGAATAACTTTCGAAGTTTTTAGAGTATTGTCACGTGGTTAGTATCAAAATGTTCAGAAAAAAATGAAGAACAAGATATATTTTTTTCGAAAATTCGAAAAAAAAATTTTTTAACACCCCTTAGACCCCTTAAATATTTCTTTAAGGGTCTGGTGTTTGCCGTATTTTGTTCATTCCCAAAGGGGAATCTTTTCGTGTTTAGCGATTTTCGTTTAGTGTTAAGAGAAAAAAATGCATGAAAATGCGTCGCTGTTTCTTTTTTTTTTTTACCTTTGTATTATTTTGTGTTAACCGATATTTCGTCTTAAGCTCGCGTTAAAAGTATTTTACTGTAATTGTTAGTACAAAGAGTACTTAATTATAAGCACAGATACTTTTTTCATTTACTGGATGAGTTTACAACATTTTTAGCAGCTTAGCTAAACTTAAATTGAAAATACTAATTTCGAAATGAAAGAAAAATTTATTAAGATCTATCTTTTTTTTTTTTAAAAAAAAATAGAGAGCTAACTTTTGAAATATTTTATCTGCATCTAAGGACATGCATATTGAACTTTTTAGCAATATCTAAGTGATATTTGAGCTATAGTCAGCTTTTAAAAAGTTGAATTCGAATGTAGAATATCTAACTATTCAGAAAAAAAACCCACTAAAAATAATTCAAATTTAGCAAAAAAAAGATTAAGCAAAATTAAAATAATTTTAATAAACAATTTAAATTTCAGTTTTTTATGTTATCAAACCGTAAATATATTAACGTTTGTAAAATTGACAGCACCAGAATCATTAAAGTTAAATGAAACTTGCAGGAAATACAAGGAAGGTTAAAACATGCGCATAATTAGAATTATAAAACAATCATACAAATATAGAACGAAAATCTTCCTCTAAACTTCCAACTGAGGTTTGTATAAATGGCATTGTAAATGTGGATTGAAATGCGTGCTTCGTAGTTTGACTACTATAAATTTTTGATTAAAAAACGATGTACTTCGCTAAAAAATATAGAAGGCCGTACGAGCGACTGGAGGTGATCGAATGAAGCCGCATGATCAACCCTCTTGAGGGTGAATTTTTGTATCTTTAAATCTCCCCTTGCACGTGACGTAATTTCACGAAAATGGTACGTGTGGGAAAATACTGGGAAATGGAGAAGTGAATAAGTTAAAACCCCAGTAGTAGGTCACACAGAATAAACACTACTATGGGAGACAGAAATCGTATTCGTTTGGTGGTGAAAGACCCTTTAGCATCTTCTCGGGGCCTGACACAACATAGGGGAGCTCGTATACAGGTGTCAAACTATATGACCTATAGTTCGTCAATGACTGCTGAGCCATGGGTTTCATGTAATGATTCCTTTTGCGCAAGATTATTCTGACGCTGAGTCACCAAACAGCTTCGTCTATAATGACTTTCCACCGCAGGCAATGATATATCGATTGGCAAAAAGTAGTTTTTCTTTTTTCAAATGAATCCCAGTACTAATGTACTTTAACGGTGGATGCATATATGACAAATATTTTTCACAGATCAATTCCTTTTCCTGGAATATTTTACTCAACGTAATAATGAACGAATGCCTATTGTTATGGTATGAGGGTGGGGGGGGGATTTTTTTCTTGGAATGTCTTATTTAACATAATAATGAACGAATGGATGTCATTATATAAGGTATGGGTGTGGGGGAACCCACCTATTCAAAACTGTGAAGATCTTGAATGAAGTGCACTACAATGGGGAATTTTCAGAACTAGCAATCGTATACTTCCTACAAAGCTTTCTTAGAGAACTAATTCTGCAACACTATGCAAGACCACATGTGTACAAGCATTCTTTAGTGCACGATCAGTTCCATTTCGCTTCTCCTATTTATCCGTGTGTAAATGATGATTTCACGATACGAAAGTCTGCTCTCACTAAGACTGATTTTATGACCTTGTTTGAACCTCGTTAGAGTGCTCGTATTGCATTTTGCCGTTTGAACGGGCCATGTAGTTTTAATCAATCGGATATAACTTTCAAACCATGATATATATAACACTACGGAGAATTGTATAACTGTCACCTCCATGTTGAGGTGATATGTTTCAATTTGTTAAATAAAGAATAAATCCTTTTCTTTAATTTAATCAATTTTTATTGAACACGAAGACAATTATGCAAAACACAAAGTAGTAGCACCTTATTACCACACATATATAAAATATGGATTACATTTTGCATTTCTACGTAACAGGAAGCAGATAAGATGACACAAATAACATATACACTGGCTGCAGCTGATTAAGACATGATGAAGACAAAAAGCCATAGAGGAAGGGCACAGATCTCTGGCTGTTAATATATATGAGGAGGCAAATCCCGCATGTCTTCTTCTCACGGAGGCTATGATTGGCTGAAAGTTATCGTTCAATAGTTTCTGACGAAAGCTTACTTTTAAATGATGCAAGCTGTTAACTTTTAAGACACGATTACGCTTAATTCCCGTTATGCAGGTAAGCTAGTTAAATATTTAAACGCGAGTCCTGAAGGAAAGGGCCATTAAAAATTACAAAGTTATTCAGGATGAAATTAAATTAAATTATTACATATATATTTCGATATTACTGTACATATGGCTAACTTGGAAGTCCATATGGTGTTGCGCGATCCATATGTGAGTGATAGCTATACAATTTTAATTATTTGCTGTTTTGCATTTTCTGTAAGTCTGGTTTAATTTGAAGCTTTTCAGTTTTCCTAAAATAGTATGTATCAGAAATTTTCAAATACATTTTTGAACATTGCATGGAAACAAATTTCCATCTCTAAAGCTGCAAATATAAATAGTCCATAAAACTATAGTTAACTATAATATAATTGAATATTGTTTTCATATGAATATATTGATTTTCTAGATTATTAATCGAACATTATAAAATATATGTAGACTGACAATATTCTATAAATTTTAAATTTATGCAACGTTGGGTGTGTTGGTTAGTATAAATTTTTCAAGAAAACTCAGTTTCCTTCAAACTAGTGTAAATATGCAAAATTTCAAAAAAGATTAAAAATACTTAGTTGTGTAGAAATATAGAAATGTCAAATCTTTTACACAAATATAAATTTTAAGTTAATATAACGCAGAATACGTAAAGGAGAAAATAAACTATTTTTGAACACATTGTATCTTTTTATCTCAGTCTTACATTTAAACGCAAACATATAAAGAAAACTGATGTATTTGGACAACATTCAAAGGCGTTATTTGGCGCATAGATATATGTAAAAAACTATATTTTTCCAACGTAGTGATTACTTTTTCCCAATAACTTGCTCTCGATCTTATAAATGTTCGAATTTTCAGTAGAGTTCCAATAATTGGAATCTCTCTTCGTTCTGCTTTTAAACCCTTGACAGC
>BMAO01032099.1:0-49448 GCA_019973975.1 Trichonephila clavata
ATTTCTTTTTTTAAACTATTAGACTCACAGACTTGAAATTTGGTAAGCAGATTCCTCTCATAGGATAGAAATACACTGCAAAATGTGTTTTGTGAAAATCGACCCCTAGGTGGCGTTGCGGGGGTTCAAGGGGCGTTATTGATAATTTTTTTGCATATTTTGTTAATTGGACGCACAGTCTTCAAATTTTGCTAAGCAGATTCCTTTCATAGAGTGCAATTCCCCTACAAAATGGGTTTTGTGAAAACAGACCCAGAAGTTGCGTTGCGGGGGCTCAAGTGGCGTTATAGACAATTATCCCCATTTTTAAACTGTTAGACGTACAGTCTTGAAATTTGATAAGCAGATTCCTTTCGTAAAGTAGAGAACCGCTACAAAATGGGTTTCGCGAATATCAACTACTAAGTTTAATTTCGGGAGATTAAGAGGCGTAATCGATAAATATTTCCATTTTTAAACTACTTGATCATCCTGCTTGAAAATTGGTAGGCATGTTCCTTTCATGAAATAGAGTTCCTCTAACAAAGAGTAAAATGAAAATTGACCCCAAAGATGTTTGCGAGGTGTCAAGAGGAGTTACAGAAAAAAATTCCTGTTTTTAATTGTTAGACCCATATACTTGAAATTTGTTAAGCATGTTTCTTTTGTTGAATAGGGATCCACTAAGAATAAATTTTAAGCAAATCAAGAGTTCTGGGGGGGGGGGTTGCAGGGGGTTACTGGGACATATTGACAAAAAAATTACTTTTTTCGAGCTACAAGGACTATAATAATGAAATTTGGTTTGCATTTTTCTTTTGTTGAATTGAAATCCGCTAAGAGCGGTAATTTTGGAAAACGGCTCTCAACGGGATTACGGGGATATTGATAGTAAAACTTTTGTTTTTTTTCTGTTAGATTTAGACTTCAAATTTGGCTTGCATGTTCAATTTACGGAGTAGAGATAAACCGAAAATTAGTTTTGCTGGAATCCACTTGGTTTTTGAGTTACGAAAGAGCAAACATCATTCTATGCTTCAATTTTAGAGATTTTTAGAAAATAAAAATTAGATGAGTTCTGCCCCCTTTTTTTTAATCATTAGGTGACAGTTACAGGTATAAGTATATTTCTCAATTCAATCGAATTCTTAATGCTAGGACTTAGATATCAATAATTTATACATATATATAAGCAGTAAAAATTTATAAAACATCATGAAATACCCAGCGAAGCGGGCGGGTAACAGCTAGTAAAGCAGATAAGAGAGAGAGAGAGTAATTTCAAACAAAATAGAAATGTGAAAAGTTATTCAATATATAGTTAGATTGTTTAATTTTGAGAAATGGAACTTTGAATGTAATTAAGATATAAATTTAGTTGAAAAATTGTAGATTTCTTTTGTGATATATTGTGGCGTTTGTTAAACAGTTTTGAGTTATCTTAGAAATTTCAAATTATTTTGGAAATGTTTTATTGTTCTGTTTAGTCACAAAGTATTAAGATTTTTGAAAAAACAAACAAGTATAGTAATAATACTAAACTAGAATTTGTAAAAAATATTTGTATTCAGTTAATGTTTTATTAACTTATATTTAGAAACTTTAAAAGGAAACTTTACAAATCAAGAGTAATATAATTGTTTTTTCAGTTTTTAAAAGAAAACCTTAGAATTTTTTAATGCTTACTTTTGGTTGAGGCGTTTTAATAATTTTGATTATAAATAATCCGGAAGCTAAGCTACGTTTTGTTCTAGAAATTAAACTATAATTTCTGTAAAGAATAAAAGAATTAAACGAAATATATGTGTATTAAATCGAAAATTTCATACTTCTATCAGAAAATTTGAAAAAAGATAAAATGTAATTTTATGAGAGTTTGGGGAAAAAAATTTAACGCTGTTTAGAAATTATAGCTAAATTTTGACTGGATATTAAAAATTGCAGAGGGGGGGGCAATTATTTGATAATGCGTCTAATATGTCCAGGCGGTACTCATATCTACAGACACGTATTAAAGAACACAGTCCAAGCGCAGTTTATATTTCTTGTGCCAGTCATTCTTTAAATTTAGTAGGAAATTTAGCAGCAGAAAGTTGTAGCGATGCAATTAAATGTTTTATGCTTGTACAGAAATTATTCTATTTTTTTTCTGTTTCAACCCATCGCTGGTGAATTTTAAATAAAAATCTGGAAAGAAGTAAACATGCTATTTATGTGAAAAAAGTTTCAGATACACGATAGTCAACAAGAGCAGGTGCCGCACGAGCTACAAGACTTGGTTATACTACCATAAAAGAGGCCCTGGCTGAAATCCGTGGTACAAATGAGGAGAAGAAGATCACAATACTGGAGGCAACTTCTCTTTTGAAACATGGTAGAATGGTCATTGGGGCACATGATCTCTGATGAGGTCTTCATCCCCTATCTTGAATTTGAGGGAGCATTAAAAATTACACTTGCCATGTTTAGTGGAAGGTGGGAACAAGTATAAAAAGTTTAAAAGTTAAAAATTTAAAAATAAAATTAAAATTAAGATAGTACATTAGATTGCGACCTGAAATAATAATAATATAAAGAAAAATTGCTAGAGATTTTTTTGTTTGCGTTGGGGTGTTTGGTAAAAGAGTGAAATACTGAGTCGACCGCAGCCGTACGTTGCCGCGGGCTAGCGTGCGGCCAATTTAATCTTTGGGTACTTTTGAAACACATGGAAAATATGAAACTTCCATAATGACCGTGATTTGAGATACCATACTCCAGAGGGTGAGTGCTACTAGCAAAGCATTACAATCAGTTGGGTGTGAGCTCTATTAAAAGGATCTAATCTACTGAAATCTTTAGAAAATTATATACAAAATTTCAGGAATTAATTTGGAAAAGTAGAACAAGAAGCAACTGCTTTATCAGGGCTCTCATTTGAAAAGGAAGTTGGACAAGCTTGCAGGCAGCGAAAGAGAAAAATTATTTTCGGTGAAACTAAAGAAGGTCATGAATTTGAAAATAGGGAAAATTTCTTGTTCAACTCATTCTATGTCATATGCGATAGGACAAGTGCAGAACTATCCCGAAGAGCTGGAATATATGAAACTGTTATACAACACATTTTTGTATTTTTTGACGAGAGGTTTTCTGAAATTAAGAAGAAAGCTGTACAAAAATTAAAGGATATTTACAAAGACGATATTGAACCGCTTAATTTTGACGATGAATTGCATAAGTTTTTGCTATTTTTAAAAGAAAACAAAGATACTATGAACACTCCAATAGAAATTTATCGAGTTGCAAAAGAAATGGTCTCGACTTTCCCTAATGTCGAGATACCTTAAAAAATATTTTTAACTATACCGATATCCAATATATCAAGTGAGAGATCTTTTTCGGTTTTAAAGCGCGTTAAAAATTATTTAAGAAGTAGTATGGGAGAAGACAAACTGAACAGCATGGCCATTTTATACATACAGTCGGTCGAATAAATAGTTGAGCACCGTGACCCTTTCAAAAAATGATTGAAAATGGAAAACGACCTTTTTTGAAAGGAAACCCCATCCTCGGCTCTTTTTGTAAGAATCTTGTCCCCTATGTTTTGTTTAAGGTCTCCATCCCACGGCTCTTTTTGTAGAATCTTATTGCCACCTCCCCTAAATTTTTCAATTTCCTCCGAAAAATATTTTTGATGAACGTGAGAAAATTTTTCAGCCCATCCCAGACGAATGATTTAAAACGGGAGGGGGGGGGGAATCCACAAATGAAATGGAGGTATGTCAGGGGGCGATCCACAAATGAAATGGAGACGCTTTAAGCTTGGTGTGTCTCGAAAGCAGCGACCCATGAAATGTAGGCATTTCAACGTTGGTGTGTCGAGAAAAGACAGAGAATCATTCCATTGCCATTTCACGATATAAAGCCTTCCTATCTTGGCGTGTAAAGGAAAACGGAGGACTAACTTGCAGCCAGCAGGCGAATCCAATTTTTGTGTGTGTGTGTGAAGTTTTTAAAAAGATGCATTTCAATTTTGGTGTATAATTTGGTCCAAAAAAAGGGGGATCCAGTCGACATGCGACTCAGTCCCCCAATTTTCGGATTTTTTAAGATTTTTGCTAAAAACATTTACCGATGAGACTGCCAGAATTTGGGAATTTTCAACATTACACCAAATCCTGACAGTCTTAACGAAAAACATTTAGCATTTACCTGTTGCCATGAAAATTCTTTTTCCGTCAAAACTGCCAGATTTGGAATAATCAATACAAACCCAAACCTGACCGTTTTAACCAAAAATAAATTTCTAAACTCTTGACTGCATTCAGAAGCACTCTGATTTCTGGCTGCTAGCTGCTCGACTTTTATATATTCTAGTGGGGTCACGTGAAACGATTCCTGTTGGTTGACGCTTTTCAACATTGAAACTAATCTTTTAACGTATCTTTGTGCATCTTGCTTGACGCTTTTGAACCTTGAAACTAATCTTTAACGCATCTGTGCATCTTTTTAGTACAAGTTTTAAAAGAGAAACCCTCCAACTTTGGCACCTTCCTTTACCCAAAAAAAGGGGGACCGAGTCGACTCTTGTGTCGACTCGGTCCCCCTTTTTTTGGGCCCATGGCATTTTTTACAGTTTAATATTTACAGATTAGTACAATATTTACAGTTCAAATTTCAATTTTTCACACTCACTCTACCAAATCAGCCATTTGTCTGTTGTATTCGGCATGCAGCTTGTTAAAGTTTTGCAGGTATCTGGCAAAACGGTACGACTTTACCATGGTGCACTCTGAAACGTCGTAATATTCGTGCACCTCATTGTGCAGGTGATCTGGTAGAGTACGATCGTTCAAATCCTGGAATTTTGGCAGAGTTACCAAGTTTATGGTAAAGATCCCCAGCTGCTCAAAAGTTTTTCGCTGATCTGACCCTTTGACAACAATGAGGCCTCGATTTCCTTGCGCCAGGGGCAAAATTTGCCCCTTGACGCAAAAGGACAGGTACTCCAGTGGCATGGATCCAGGGATGTGGCTCTTCAGACTGAGGCGCTCGTTAATGTAACGGTTGGCCCGACAGTCTTTAAAGGTGGTGATCAGTTTGGAATGATCCACCGTAATACAAATCACTTCCGGGTCCTTTCCATCCTCCGGAATCGTGGCAATGGACAATTCGATGGGCACAGGCTTGCTTCCACGGTGAAATACGTTGGCATGGGCGAAGAAGGCTAGATGAGATATGTTGCTTTCAGAGAACTCTGAGAGAGAATGTCTCTGGCTGCTGATGGCTCGCCTTTTATACTCTTTAGGGTCACGTGAATCTATTCCTATTGGCTGATACTCTCCAACATTGAAACAATATCCATATCATGAGGCATCTACTGGATTACTGATCCAACATTGAAACAATATCCATATCATGAGATATCTATTGGTTGATTCTATCCAACATTGAAACAATATCCATATCATGAGATATCTATTGGCTGCTTGCATCCAACTTTGAAACAATATCCATATCATGAGATATCTATTGAATGATTCTATCCAAGAGGACCATGCAAAAACTACACGCGCCATCAGGCACCTTCAGGTGGATACTCTCTATCCTTGGTAGAAATCTTGTGGCATCTTTTTAGTACAAGTTTTAAAAGAGATGCTCTCCAACATTGGTACCTTCCTTAATCCAAAAAAGGGGGACTGAGTCGACTCTTGTGTCGACTCGGTTCGTCTTTTTTTGGGCCCATGAGCAATTTTTTTTACACTGCCAAAGTTGAAACATTTTTAGCTTCATTCCGCCTGCAGCTTGCTGAACGAATGCAGGTATTTTGCAATTTGAAACGATTTTAGCATGGTGCAATGAGACACGTCCCCTTCTTCGTGGAGGTCATCATGCATGGGGTTGGGATAGGTTCCATCACAAATGGTGTTGAATTTGGGCAGCACCTCCAAAGGCATGGTGGAGAGTCCCAACTTTTTGAATATTTTTTGCTGCTTTGGGCTTTTGACTACTATGGGGCCTTTTCTTCCTTGGGACAGCTGGTCAAACATGCCCCTCACGCAATAGGGCAACCATTGCGCCGGCACACTCTTGGGCAGCGGGCGCACCAGACGAAGACGGGCGTTTTTGCAGGCATTGGAACGCATGTCTTTGGGCGTGGAGGTCAGGTCTTCGTGGTTCACCGTAATGCATAGCACTTCAGGATCACTGCCATGCCTGGAAATGGTGGCAATCGATAGCTCGAAGGGCACATGCTTGCCCAGGTGGTGAAGCACGCTGGCATGGGCAAAATAGGCGAGTTGATTCGACATGATGATGAGAGAGAATGATTCTCCTGGCTGGAGGCTGGCCTTATATATGCTCGAGGAGCGAGATGTCGACTGGCATCCCATGGGCCAAGGCTTTTGATGCGAGCGCTCCACGTGTTTTTCCAAAGCCCGTTTCCCAGGTTGGGGCATCAGCAGGTGCCGAGGGAGGTTTTCATCTTGATGCATTTCCCAATCGTCCAACCACGTTAATAATGTCACGTAAACGTCCACCAAACGCGTACATTGCGTGAGATTCAACGCGTACGCCTCCTTATTGTGGGGTTGATACGCCTTACAAACTCGGTGAGACGGGGGACGACCCAATTGAAAATATCTCAACTCGACTCCTGGATCCCACGTCAAATCCAAATGACTCGTAAACAGGACCACTGTTTTTCCAAACGACCGACGAACGTGCACACCAAAATTGGGCTTAAAAAGGATGGTGTAAGGATAGTCTTGCTCGAAATACATGACTCGATCTGGCCACCGACCCAGATTTCCAAAAACAATCGTAGTGCGAGAACGACACTGGTCCGATAAATTTTGTACCGAAATCATTTTTTTACATCCCCTTGACATTAAATGGTCAAACGCGTCCGGAATCGAAGGCTCCACAGGTGGATCTGGAAACTGGATGTGTTGAGGTGGTTCTGGAAATTGGACAGGTGGATCTGAAAATGGATCTGAGGAGGTGGTTGAGACACAGGTGAATCTGGAAAATGGATCTGCTGAGGTGAATCTGATAATTGGAACTGCTGAGGTGGTTGAGACACACGTGAATCTGGCAAACGGATCTGCTGAGTTGGTTGAGACACACGTGAATCTGGCAAACGTATCTGCTGAGGTGGTTGAGACACACTTGAATCTGGCAAACGGATCTACTGAGGTGGTTGAGACACAGGTGGCTCTGGTTTACGAGTCTGCACACATGGAATGGACACGGATTGAGGAGCAGCCAAGGCAGGTCTGGCAATCATCACAGAGGATCGCAAAACTGGTGTAATGATTTTTTTGGAGGATTTTTTTGGAATCCTAAAATGTTTCTTGGAGGGAGGATACACCTCTTCCTCCAAAGGTCGCTTGCTCGTCTCACCATGAGCCGGGATCGGAGGTGGCAGTTTGTTGGCTTTCTGATTATATCGCTTCATCTTTCGGAAATCCCCCAGGTTCAATCCGCTCTTCACGAGTTGAGGAAGAACGGTTTCGGGGATAATGTCCACCCCACATGCGGTCTTTTGAACTGTGAGTAAAAAGTAATGGGTTCCTGCCGGGATTGGATACGCCGTATGGGGCTCCAACACTTTCCTATGATAGAGCATTTGGTCAAATGGCTCAAAACTCCTCCTATATAGATTGAGTTTTGTGTGATGCTTTAAACTGGAGGAGGGTAGTTCGTACATCAGCATGGGCACATGGGTGGTTTGGATCAAATGTATCTCCCCCGGTTTCACGGTGCGAAAGCCAAAGAAAAAGCCAGTTTTTACGATAAACATGTTTTGGTACATGAATCCCATCCGTTTGTCCGTATTATTGAGCGGTAGATCGAGATTTCTGACAAGCATTGAGAAACCTTTTCCTACGTCATCTCGTCAGGTTCAAAGGCATTTTGGATCCTCACCACCAACACGACCCGCTTGAAATTATCCAAATGAGCTCGTTTGTAATGCCAACTATCGTGACAAAACATGACAAACACACGTTTCGCGGCAATCTCCTGATACAGGATGAATGCTTTGACGAGGCCCTGTCGAGCTGCATATTACAACCTCTTGGTTTTCTCGGGCAGCGTCACAGGCACTACGGTGGTGGATAGGTGCTCTGGGAAGGCATTGATTGCGTCCATGCTGCTGGCGAGTCGAGAGGACACTGATTTGAAGCGTCCAAATGAGCTCTCCTTTTATACGTTTCAGACAGGATGTGGGCGGAGCTTGTGATCACCAATCTTGCTCACGAATGAAAAATGGGTTTGATGGGTTGAAGCAGAATGGCGCACATACCTTGCACGGCCACCCAACGATGACATTGTGTCTCGTTATAAAAGGGACATTCCCCTATGTCTCGTCCATTGGAATTTAACAGCACATCACGGGGATCCTTTTAAAAGGACTCGAAGAGCTCCAACTAGCTTGAATTTCTTTAAGTTTGAGCTTTGATTGTTGATCCGTCACGCAAATGGTACTGTCATTGAGGTAATGTAAATATTTAAACAGTTCGTGGGGACATTCCCGATGATCCAAGGCATACGAGCACACACCGTTGGTGAGCGTGAACCCCTTGTCTCGGAGACACAACACTAGTCGCCAGGGTCTAAAATAATTTCTGCGATACGAAGGTTGGAAATCGGGACTGCGAAACAACCTGGGATCTCGGGGACCATTCTCGTTTCGTCGAGGAGATTGGCGAGAATCTCATTGAATAATGGAAGCTACTTTTCTCACAGGTGAAACTGCCCGTTGCTTTGGTGAATCCATCTTTCGTTTTGGTGAATCCATCTTTCGCTTTAGGGAATCCATCTTTCGCTTTAGGGAATCCATCTTTCGCTTTGGTGAATCTGCCCTTCGGTTTGGTGAATCTGCCCTTCGCTTTGGGGAATCCATCTTCCGCTTTGGGGAAGTTACCTTATGCACAGTAGAAGTTACCTTCCGAATATGTGTAGCTATCTTATGCACAGGTGAAGCTACCTTTCGAATAGGAGAAGAAACAATTGGTTCAGGTGCAACAGGTGATTCCCCGGAATCACAGAGGATTCTTGAAATTCCATTCGTTGTCGAGACTCAATGAATTGTTCAGGTACCATAGGTGGTTCAGGTAAAGATTCATACATCATGGATTCCTCTTGAGATGGTTCATGAGATGGAGAAGCCACTGGAGTCGGTGGTAAAGGTGAAACAGGTGCTGGTAAATTGAACATGTCAATCAAATCATCATACTATGGAGAAGAATCCATTGTGAACGATCGAGTATGATGAGACGTGTGCAATATTTATACTCTTCTCTCAAAAAAAATATTTATTTATTTTTTTTAATTTTATTTTTTTAATGGTTGGTGTGTTTATGAGTAATGTTGGAAAAGTTTTTGAACAAGGGTTCTCCAAATATGATCTAAATTAGAATGATTACGAGAGAACGTAGGCAGGTCGTGGTAAACTTGGTACTCTGTTCCATCGCCATGGGTTAAACATTCTGAGTTTTCGTTGGCTTTTTATCATTCTTTTCTATATTTTAACTACGACCAATGTACTTTGCAATTTATTTTTCAATGTGTTCAATTCTGTGTTTAACTCATATTCTTTGGCTTTCCACTCATCTCTTTCAGTTTTACACTCGTTTTCTTTGGTTTCCCATATTTTATTTTCAACTAATGTATTTTCGAATTTAAATTTTAATATCATTATTTCAACGTTCAACTCATTTTCTTTTGTTTTCAGCACGTCATTTTCCTCTTTCAACAAGTCTCTTTCCTCTTTAAATATGTCTCTTTAATCTTTAAATATATCTCTTTCCCTTTGAATGAAGTCGCATTTCGCATTCATCTCGTTGAGATTGGACCTTAACAAGACTTTTTGGTCCATGGCCCACTCTTGCGTTATCTTTTTAATTTCATTCATCATGTTTTGTTGTTTGCGGGACAATACATACATTTCGTCTCGGATCCGTTGAAACAAACATTCACCCCCTGGTTTCCCTCCTTTAAATACAATTTTTTTTACCGTAGAGCGTCACGTACAGAGGAGTCTCTTCCTCCGTCACCTGGTATTGGAAAGGAAACACGCAATTTAAAAATTTCCATCCCATCAAGTGAATCGGTACATTCCATTTCAAATGACCCCACGCGTCTGGTAAAAATTTGGTCACCTTGTCCCAACTGGCCACATTTTTATTTCCAAGTTGTTCCAACAGTAATCTTTCTATTCCTCCTGGAATGAGCGTAAGAGAAAGGCAATACTATGTGCATGCAATGGTCGATTCATGTGGAAATGGGACCACTGTTCCGGATTCATTAATTTTTCGGGAAATTTACCCCCGTCACACGACGATTTGGGTTGGCTCACGTACACAATGGTCCGAACCAAATGAAAGGCACTCTAAATCTTGACACATTTCTTGGCCCGACCAGTAGAGGGAAATTCATAACGAACTTTACCCTTCCAAATCTCTTCAAACGCACTTTCTTGCTCACACGCCAAAATCATGTGTCGATGCTTTATTTTACCCCTCTCTGTCTCTAATCCATCGCACAGACACCAAAAGGGTAAAATGACAAATTGATTCCGAATCATTTCCATTTCCTTACAAAACGTATCAAAAATGTTGTGTTTGACCATAATGTGAAACCAAACCCAATCTCCTTTCAAGTAGCGTTGAATAATCCCCCACACATCTTCGCCCAAGTCATTGTCAAATTTTATTCCCTCTTCCCATTGGTCGGGTTTCTCAAAGATTGAATCATAAAAATTGTCCCTCAATCTGGGACGACCCTACATTTCACGAGGTATCGGTTGAAAGTACCTACACCCACATACTTCTGGCACCATTTCCTCTTCTTCCGTCTCCTCCTCATCGTCCGAGAATACCCAGAAATCTTTGGCTTCCTTTGCAAAACGTTCCAAACAGGACACGACGTGATGAATGTGGTCGGGATGATTCTTTTGCCCATATGCCTAATGTCGACGCCCAAAACAAAACACGCATTGCTTACGAAAATCCAGACCATTGTTTTCGGAGGCATGGTGATGATAAAATTGATCTATAGTCATCCCCTCGCGACATTTGGGACAAGACACGCGATCCTGTAAATACATTTTGAAATGTCGGTAAAAGGATGTACGTGTAGTTATGCTTTTGCGTGCCATAAAAAATTTTTTGGAGCAACCACTAAATCATCCACACTCTATAAACTTTATCTTGCATCAACTTTTAAACTATACATTGCAAAACAAAAAAAAATTGATTTTTTTTAGTGGATCAATTGTATCTTAACATTTTTACATTTTGAACTTTACTTGTCCATGAAAGATTTTTAAATTTCATATTTTATTTTTTTACTCCATCCTTTCATTTTTGTTGGGGTTCTCCAATTTCTCACCTATTGGGGTTTTTTCGCTTACTCTCGGACATTTGATTGGGTCTGTTCGACGTTGATGGGTATTGCTATTGCGTCTCTGACGTCAAATCTATGAAATTGGAGGGGCACATTTATCAGACCAAATCTATGAAATTGGAAGGGGAATTTATCAGACCATACCTATGAATTTGGAGGTAAAAGTTTAGCTGTCAAATCTAGAAATTGGAGGGGGAAATTTATCCCTCAAATCAATGAAATTGGAGGGGGGAGTTTATCTGTCAAACCTATGAAATTGGAGGGGCACATTTATCCCAACACACGTAAAAAGGGTAGGGATGTCTTAAAGGATAGGAATCTCCTAGATTTGTAAAACCTATGAAAAGAGCTATATTCTTTAGACAATAACCCTATTCTTTTCAAAATACGCTCTCTATTTAAGAAAAATGTCCTTATATTCCAACTTTTATCCAGTTTCAAGAGTGTAACGCAAGAGTGTAACGAAAAGCACAGGTTATGATCCAAGAAGTTACCGTTATCTTTAGTATGTAATTAGTATGTAATAAGTATGTAGGGTAGGTAAGCTTTTTCTTGATTACTGGAAAATGCTTGTTTTTTCTGGCTGATGGAGTTGCGAGTATGTGTGACTAGAATGCTTCTTGTTTCTTTCAGAGGGTGAACATAAAAAATCGTTTCAACGGCAACAGGAAATTTCCACATCAAACCTTCCAACGTTGGTGAGAAGAGGGATGTTTCCATGTTTTCCTAACTTCCTTTGAGTTTCCCCGTTTAAATTTCCCTTTTGGTGTTTCTCCGTTTGAGCGATGCCCTTGGAAGGAGACGTGGTCCCTCAGAAATGTCCCCCGTTAAATGGGATTCATTGGATAGAACTCTGATTCCCGTGGAGAGGCTTCCCTTCCATGATCCGTTCTTTGTACCCCTTTTTTTCTGTTTTTTTCAACATTCTTACAACACGGTTCCATTTTGTTTCCCATCTCGCGTTTTTTAGCGAAAAAAGCACTCTACTTAACCCTTTACATACCTTTTTACCTGTTTGAAACAGGCCCATGTCCGTAAATTGGTATAAAACAAGGAACCTTTTGTTTTCTAGTTCATGATGTAAGGTATATGTATATAATAATAAGGTGAGAGGAAGGATGAAAATGAAAAGAAGAAACGAATAAAAAATAAGAATAATTTAATAAAATACAGGTAAAATAAATAAAATACATGTGAAATGAATAAAATAGGGATGACGAGAATGTTTCTTACAAAACATAAAAAATCATTTCTATGCCTGGTGGACAAATGATTCTCTCTCTCAACAGTTCCATATCAAACCTTCCAACGTCGGTGAGAGGAGGGACCCAAAAAATGGGAAGGACGTGCTGAGCATATCCTTCCCATTATTTTGGGTTTGACATTCAAAGTTCAAACAGTCTGCCTACAGAAGGGGCAGGTGGGACTCTGGGTCCGCTCCAAACACCCTTTTTGAAACGTGTGTCCACATTCGGTTGTGTGGGGGGGAAATGCATGGGCTCCAGGCAAATGGGACATTTTTCAGGAACTCCAACCACGGGATCTGGAAAGGGAGCACTGTATAAGAGTTGAAGAGCCGTGTGACCCAGCGTCACCCCCCATTGTTCCAAATCCTGAGAGCCACCATAACACCAGGCGACGGTCGCCTTTTGGTACAAATCGGATTTGATACATTCTGTCCAGGTACCCCTAATGTAGGCGCGGTGACCCCTTTCGGATATCCTGTGGAGCACATAGTCCTCGGATTTTGAAGGTTCGAAGGAGCAGAGAAAGGGGAGAAAGAGCATTTTTCCAGATTGCCCCGAGGGACAGAGGACGTTGCACAAGGCATCGAGGTCGTGGAAATGTTGTCGAAAGGCTTGCACCGTCAACACCTCTGAAATGGGTAAAGCATTCAGACGATTCCGGAATTCTTTTAAAAAGGCAGCAAAGTCCCCAAAATCGGGAAACGATTACTTGACGAGGCAGTGTGCAAACGCTAAATCGTCTCGCATCGTGAGGAATGAATGAGCTCTCTCGCCTCGAGTGCTTCGATTTTATAGCAGGGAAAAGACTTCGGATTGGTTGATGCATCTGATAAGGAATTTTAAGGCTGGTAGGTTTTAAAAAGGATTTATGAGTAGGACTTTTGATTCAACCTTGGCTTGAAAAGAGACTTGTGCTAAAAAATTATTTTTTGTAAGTATTACTTTCAACATTTTCTGGAAAAGAGACTTAAGCTGCTAGCAAAAGTATCATTTTTTTGAGAGTTTAAATTTTTCGTAAGTATTCAATTCAATCCAACCTTGGCATATTTATTGACCCAAAAAAATGGGAGAATGATTGCTGGTCCTAAGCTATGCTCCTTTCCAGGAATCATTCTCCCATTTTTCTGCGGCTCAGCAGAATGTCTACCTCTAAAGGTCGGGTTCTCTTAATGGATTGGGCGCCCTGCAGGGAGGACAGGTGTTTTGCACGTCCAAGTGTTGCAACAAGCAACGCATGTGGAACAGGTTCCCACAATGCGTTCTTTCTGGCCAGTGCATGGGACTCAGACAGATTGCACATGAATCTGGCACTTGAAACACGCTCTCTGGCCCTTTCAATCCATTGCAACCATCCAACACTGCTTGAGCCAAGTGGGTCCAGGCGGTTAGGAGTTGGGGACCGTGTCTTCTCCACGCCTTGTAGGCCAAACGATACAGTTTCGATTTAGCCAAACTAGTCCAAAGGGCTTGTAGAAAGGCCCCTTTCCCTTTGGCAGCCTCCTGCTCCAAGTAATCGCTGTGCAGGTGGGCCAGTTCTGCATACAAAACACATTCAAAGGTGGGCAGGTCACGGGACTCGTAATCGGGCAACACCTTTTGCAGCAGTTCAGCAACGGTCACATCGTAGATGGATTCGACAGTTATGATTTCAGAAGGCGTCATGGTCTGCAGGCACTTTCGAAAATTAATCATAAAGGTAAATAATCTCCAAGATGATCCTCTTGGTACTTGGCCAGATAAAGTGTGAAAGCTTTCTCTTCTTCCATGTCTCAGGAATAAATGAAGCAGAGAGCGTCTGAGCCCTGCTTTTATAGTCGAGAGAAGGAGGAATTGGCTTCTGATTGGCCGATTGTTTTGATAAGGATTCCCAAGGATGAAAGGGGGTCAACTTTCAAGAGGCAAAGGTCCATGTTATAACCCAACCTTGGCATGTCATATAAACGAAAAAAAGGGGAGAATGGGCCAAAGCCCAAACTCCAATTTTTTTGGTAGAAAATGAAACAGACGCATCATTACAAAAAAAAACAATTATTTATTGACATTATTTTACAGGATTGGGTTTAATGATGAATCTACGCGTACCGAATTTCAACACAGGATGGTTGTCGGGCACAAACAAAACAATAGCTGGGGGCTGTTGAACAGGGGTCTTTGGTTGGATGGCGAGTCTTTTATTGAGCAAGAGGGGTGTTCGTTCCAAGAGTCTCTTGCTAACCCCCAGGCGGGGAGAATATGTCTGGGTACTCTTATCACATCGAGTCATCAGAGGTGGAGTAGGAAGGCGTGATGTCACCTCGACATGGGCTCCAGTCATCAAAACAGAGGGATCCACTCTCTCCAAAGGTGTGTCTGGTCTCTCGGGTAAGGATTTCACAAGTCTTTTAGCCGGTGGAGTAGGAATATTCTCAGGTGGAGAGGCACTTTTAGCAGGGGGTGTAGGAATTTTCTCCGATGGAGAGACACTTTCAGCAGGGGATGTAGGAATTTTGTCAGCTGGTTGTTCAACAGGTGGAAAGGCACTTTCAACAAGTGGTGTAGGAATTCTCTCAGGTGGAGAGGCACTTTCAACAAGTGGTGTAGGAATTCTCTCAGGTGGAGAGGCACTTTCAACAAGTGGTGTAGGAATTTTCTCAGGTGGAGAGGCACTTTCTACAAGTGGTGTAGGAATTCTCTCAGGTAGAGAGGCACTTTCAGCTGTGGCACGTTCTTGAGGAGGCTCACTTTTTACACCAGCTCTCAAAAATGCCTGAAACGCCTTCTTCAAAGATGTCGTCTTGGGAGCGTTTTGGGATTGCATCTGACGCATGTCCTGCACCTTTTGAATAAAGTCTTGGATCCATTTCCCCACCAAGATGGAATCGGGGATGGGAGAGTCTTGAACCTGCAAGACGGGCGAGGTTTTGTAGCTTTCCACAAAGAGGTTGCCTGGATTCTCTAACAAAGCAAAGCCCATTTGGGGACTGGAGGCAAAACTCGCGGCCAACAACGAGAGTTCAGCATCCAAAATGCTAAAGACGACATCAGGAGTCACGAGTTTAGACTTTTGAGTCATGATTGGATAGCGTTTGTAAGGTGGCAGCACATCCTTGCCTTGAATGACCAGGTTGGTGAAACGTTTGGCAAATTCGTACACTTTGAATCGACCCAAGAGAGCTCCAACGTCGACCAGTCGAAAGTAGAGCTTGCCATCTCGTCCCACCATGGCAGCCAACGGATAGTGTTGATGGGGCAAAAGCACTTTGAACCACATGTTGACTCGAGGAAACACTTAGCGCGTGTGAGGTGCAACGAAAAGCTGTGGAGCTTTTATACTCTCCATCAGAAAAAAAATAAAATCTCGACAACGTTGTCTAAAAAAAAAAAGGTTTTTTTTTACAATGTTGTCAAGATTTTATTTTACATCTTGACAAGTGTGCTGGAAATGTTTTCCGTGCTTTATTGTACATTCTGTGGTTGTGAAAAATCTCCAACTTGTAGAAAACCACTTTTGATCAAGTGGTACATTCCTTGCCAACGTTTGCTATTTTCATCCGTCATGTGCATGACTCGGGGTAAATAAACTTTCCCTTTTGTAAAATTTGCACCAATATCGATGATGTGGACTCACCGTGCAACATGTGTTCTTGAAACACCATCGATTCCAATAAAACGTGAATCGCACAAACATTCATTGATTTGGACCTAGACCCCCTGGTTGAGGAACTATGCTAAAAAAGGCCCTATGGCCAGTTTTAGATTTTCTCCTCATCTAAAGGTCCGATTTCCAAACAGTTTACGTTGTTGGATAGAACATAAAATGACCTATCGTGTGATGCTATGTATATGGACATTGGGTACCGGATTTGGATCCTAGGTTCCAAAACGTATCAACACTAAAAAGGGGCCTTGCTCAGCCCCAACACCCATAAGGTTTTCGAGTAACCTATCCATCTGTTTGCAATGACAAACTCATTTGAATGATATCCGTTACAAGACCCTACCCCCCATAGGAGGAGCTGCAGGGTTAAAAAACAGGTGTAACATTGTATTGAACCTATCTCGGCTTCTATGGAGCCGATAAGCTTTTGCGACATGTCAAATGAAAGAGACGAGCCAGTAGATTGCAACACTCTACACGCTTTTACCTTACTCTCCATAGAAGGGTCTGTAATGAGTGAAAAAAACAAAATTCAAAGGCAAATTACGGGGCTTCTATGGCACCTATGTACTTGTGTGGCACATTGTATGACGTGGGCTTCAAACCCTGTCGAATCATGTACAACTCTTGGGCTTACCCCCCATAGGAGGGTCTCGAGAGCCTGGAAAAGAACACAGATTTAATCAAAAATAACTCGACTCCTATGGAGCCGATAAGGGATTGTGACCCATCAAATGGTTTGAGTGCACGAGTAGATGACAAAACTACTCATCATGTAGGCCGATCACCCATAGGAGGGTCAGAAGAACATTACAACTGAAAAGTAAAATGACAATTGTAATACACACATCACTCCAAGAAAACAACTCTAGCTAGACAAGAAATGTATGTCTCACTAAAAAAAAAAAAGAGAGAGAGAGAGAGAGTTCTTGTTAAGATTTTATCTTGCAGTTGTTCTTTGGTGGCGGGAAACTTTTCCATGCTTAGGGTCAGTAGGGTAAAAATCGTGGAATGATCGATTTTGAATTTTTGATATTTCTGAAATCTGTATTTCATTACCTTTCTAGGGATATAACATTTATGCCATATTTTGAATTAGAACTATGTCAAAATGACTTTTAAAAAATTATCAACTGGTGGTCCACGCCCCCTTTTGACAGATATTTGTCTTTTAAATATCCTGAAACAATTGGAAAGCCTTCTTTTTGTTTATTCAAACGCAATTAACTTTAGATAACAGTTGACTGTTCGATTAACTGTATTAGTTTGGTGGCGGAATTTCGAGTTACAACATGTTTCCAAGTGTTTTAAAGTATTATTTCTTTGTATTTATCAATTTACTTTCACAAGGTATGATTTTTTTCAAAACTACTATTTTCATAATTTATAATTTTAAAATTACTTTTTAAAAAAAATAAAATTTTTTAAAATTTACTGTATGTGAAAAAAAAAGCTGCAAACTTACATTATATATTCCTTATGTATTCTTGTAGATACTAAAGTGATATTTTGAAAATATTACAACAAAAAAAAACATTTAGCTAAGAGCACATGTGTCAAAAAACAAACAACTTTGAATAAATTCAGTAATGATAAATAAGTCTGTTTTTTAAAAAAACTAATTTTTTAAAAAAAAATATCACTTTAGTATAAATATAAATGTTACTTAACTGTACAGACAAGTTTTTAAACTTAAATATTCAAAAGTTTCTGAATGAATTGTACATACAAAAATTCAGATGTGTAATATCATTTGTCGTTGCAAGAAGCTGGTTAAATACATAAAAATACCTAAATATCATGTTTAAAAACATAAAAACAGTTTTATTTTTGCTGTTTAAGAAATCATGTGTACAGTTTAGAGAAACTTTTGAAATTTAAAAGTCTTAGAAACTTATGTTTGCATGTGAACACACAGAACACATATGAAAACTTTCGAAATGACGTAAAATCATGCTTTTTCAAATGCACACCAATACCATATAGATAAATTTTTTCCCATTATATTTATGATGATATTTGCTCTACTTTGATATTTGTAATGCATAAATGCTACAAATTCTTCTAAAATTTATAGCGATTTTGTGATAATAGATGTAAATTTTACAAAATATCTCGTTAAACAAAAACTGAAAAATGTTATGTATGTATTTTCTGACAATTTGAAAACATTTTTGATGCTTTTTTTACTTAAAATATATTGACGATGCTAATGTTGAATAAAATGTGGCAAATACATGTTGGAAGTCATAATTTTTGTGATAAAGTGACATTTCATGTTAAAAATGCATTTTTCAAAAAGTTTGTTTATAAAAATTTATGTTCTTTTTTCTCAGAAAATAATGCAAGGATGCTCATAAAATTTCAGTAAAACATAACTCATATGTACACTGAACATAACCATGTACACTGAACATAACCATGTACACTGAAGTGTGCCTTTATAAATTTTCCCAAAATAATTTAACATAAAGCATTTATCGTAGAAAAAAATGAAAATTTTCAAGAAATTCATAGTAATATTTTTATGTTGCATGGTTTTGAAAAAACTTAACATTATATTTGAAATATCTCACTTCAGCATAAATATTAAAGTCTAATTAATATTCAGACTAAATCAGAAGTCTTAATATTTAACAGTTTCTGAGAAAAAGTACACATATATATGTGATGATACGGGATGATTTTTGTCGTTACCTGTAAAGCTTGTTATGCACATAAAATTACATAAAAACATTACAAAAGTACAAAATTATTAAAAACATAAAAACAGTTTTCTTGTTGTTTTGGATATCATTTATGTAATATTTAAGGGAACCGGGACGTCCTCGATGAAGCAAAACGAGCAAAATTTGACTTTACGAAAGAACATTATTTTCAAAAACAGAAAGACTTCATAAATAAAAAAATTATGTCATACAACCTATATACTTTTCTTAATATACTACAACATAAAATTATTAAATTTTAAAAATATTTTAAGAAATATAAGGATTCGAAAAAGTACACACCAAAAGGAACTTTCGTATACATGGGTGTTCATTAGGTACATGTATCTTTATTTTTATAACATATAACACCACAAAACATGCTGTTTTAGTTAGAAAATTGTACGTTTATTTAAATGCAATAAATATTTTTATACTACCTTGTTCAGAATTTTTTTAAAAAAAATTTGAATTATGACTTTTTGAAATTTTGAAAAAAAAATGTCATTTTTTTTTTTACAAATTCAACAATAAAAGTAAAAATACAAACATTTCAGGAAGGAAATTAGAAGCATTAAATGCATTATCATGATACAAAAGTTCATACCAAGTTTCAAAAAAATATAATAAATAGATTTTTCTACACATGTACCTAAAAACTGAAAAAACACGTTTTGAGAAAAATGGAAAAAACTAAATAAAATGGTACACTTACCTAAAATTTGACTTTTAGAACATTCCAGCACTGTACTCATCTTGTATAGACTCTTCTATGGCATCCTTCTTCCTTTTAATTTGCCTTTTAGTTGTCCTGGCTTCTTTGGTAGCTTTTTGGATACTCATCTCGGCTTCACAAATTCTGACGTAGTCAATTTTACGAAGGCCTTCACAAGTATTGATACCTGGATTTATTTGCAGTGCTTTTAATACTTCTGTTCTTGCGTATGCACCTTCATTGAAACATATAACTGCATCCATAACACCCATTTGCAAAGTTTTTTGCTCACAAATGTGTTTTTTGGCACACGATTCCACACACAGTTATTAAAGCTTTCGTTGGGGTTTTGAGTTCGGCCATGCAGACATTTTAATAAAAGTTCTTTCGCAGTTAAATCTCTAAATATTTTTTTAATTTTAAGAAGAACTGCTTCTGGGAGGGAATGTTTGTGGGTGTACTTTTCACCAGATACAAGGCTTTTGTTGTACCCGCACTAACTTTCTTCTCCCATAGGGCACAAACCATGTTGTGGATTTTTATCTGTCGACAGTTTATGGAAATATATTGCCCAGATGGATTTGGACATATCTGCGACTGATTTCCCAACATTTCTTCTTATGGCTAGGCCATAGTATTTTTGCAGCAAAAGAATTTCTGCATCTGTCAGCCTTCCTCGTCCAGATATTGCTTTATTGTCTGACAGCTTGGTGGATTTTAAACTGTTCTTTAGAGCTCTCAGTCTTGATCCCATCCTTTTTTGGACATGGCCGATGCACTCCAATTTTTCAATCGGAACATCATCACCGTATATGTTGGACTCTTGAACCCTAAGAAAACCCTTCGAATCTCCATCTCCAAGGTACTGAACATACCGAACATCGTAATTTGGTACTGAGCGATTGAAAATCCGCAATGCTCCTTCACTCTCCATTCCCGCACTAAATCCATGATAGTTTGCCTGGCAATTATAACAGGTTTTGTTTTTGTTCTTACATTCAAAACAATATTTTGATAGGCACTCAAAATCAACAACTTTTCCGTTATCGAGAGAATTTGCCGTTACAACGCCATTTTTTGACGTGTGTCCTCTTTTTTGCCAGGTCCCATCAAGAGCAATTGCTACGTCCTTATTGTTTTCGTTTGCAATAACAGCTTCATTAACGCTGCTAACCATTGAACGTGATGAAGCAGTTTCTAACGCATTAAAAATTGGCGTATACAGTCTTTCAAATTTAGCTGGAGGAGGAGGCAAGTTCATCATCGCACAAAATGTCTGAGCTGCACTTTTTCCAATTCCAATGCATCTCATACCATAAACAAACCTCAAATTTACTTCATATCCTGCTGGCACAGAATTTGAAGTCATTGAGCCATGACTAGAGCCACAATACTTGCAAGTTGCTGATATACTGCTAGCAAGTCCTCTGCGACTACTTTTATTTTCAGCAACATCAAAGCAGAAAGATCTATCACAATATCTGCATTTTGCAATATTGTTGAAAATATCATTAAGCATATTTAAGTCAATAATAACAAACCTGCTTTGAGATTCAGCTGAAAAGTTATCTTCTTAGTCAAAATATCCTTTACTCTTCTCAATCTTTTTTTTGGAAGAGCTGACATCACATTTTTCACTCGCTACACATACTGAAGTTTTTTTACGAATTAGACGACGTTTCTGATGTCCAAATTTCTTTGCTCGAGGCATTGCAAATATTTAAAATACTTACAAATCACAAACAAACAGAAAGTAAACAACAAAAAGTAAATAAGCAGTGAAAATATGAAGTTTGTAACTCACGTGTTTGTATCTCAAGCATAAGAAAACAACATTCTTTAAATTTCGCACAGCTTGTGTTATAAACAAGATTGAGTTGAGTAGTTTTATTCCTTTTCAAACCACAAGAATAAAATAAATATATCCAGATCAAGTGATATTAAAATACCAATCTACAATCTACATAAAAGCATATGTTTCGGTTACTGAAAGATGGGCGTGGCAGTTGATGTACGATAACGTAAACAACAGGTGTGGCAGCTGTTGTTTACATTTTAAAACCGCAATTACACAGATATTAAGCTTTAAACCTATACATGTTATACATTTTTGGAATCAGCATTAACTCTACTTTTTTTTTAAGATGAAAATTGAAAAATCGATTTTTTGAAGGTTTATCACGTCTCGGTTCCCTTAAAGAAACTTTTTAATCCTGATACTTTAAGAAATTGTGTTTACATGTGAATATACAAAGCACTAGTGAAACTTTTCGAAATGTCATATATTCATGTATTATATTTCTTAATTTGTGTCTTCTTTTTCTATAAATTTATTGTATGCATGAACTGGAATTTTTTATTTTATATTTCATATATATTGTGTATACTGAAGTGAAATTTTTGAGATATTCCTCAGACATTTAGCTAAAAAGCAGATGTCGTAATATAGAAAAGGAAAATTTTAAATAAAATTCATTATTCTACTGTGTCGTAGTCTATCACTACCCCTATGATTATTAACTCCCCTTCACGTATTATCTAAATCTGAATATGTTGGTTCCATAATTAATTACAACTAAATTAATAAATCAATCTTATTTATTGACCTTTCTTATTTGAGAGATTACACAAATACTATTCAAAGCTTAAGATCAACAAAATACAGTGGAGTGCGAGAAGAATTTGATTATGAACGACGGAATCCTAACTGAATTCACGGAGAATGACACATACAATCAAGCTACACATATATATTTAATTTATGAAAATAACTGACCTGATACCCTTTTCTTAAGGCAGGTTTCTCTAATTCTGGATTGCTTTAAGGAGCGGCTTCAATCTTAGCTATTTTTCAGTTCCGTCCCGAACCGAATGAATAAATACTTTTCAATAATCTTCTCCCGACGAATATATTTCCACTAGATAAACTACTCTCTCAAAATCACCCTCTTAATCAACCTCGTTCTCTTCATTTCATTTCTTCCTTTTATATCTTTTTCGAACTCGCTAAACCCGAAATTTTCTCGTTTGCATAAGTCACACTTTTGGCTCTCGGCGGAGATTGGTTGAAATAAATAAAATATTTAAAGATTCGAGAGAAGGTTAGTGAAACGCGTAAGCACCCGTCACAACTGTGCAAAAATTACATTTTTAAACAGGCTGATCAATTTTTTAAAAAAATTTCACTTCTGTATAAAGATAAATGTTAATTTAATGCACACATAAATTTTTAAGCTTTGTTTTCAATAGGTTCTTAGTAAAAGGTACATAAATATATCCCAAAATGCAATGCCCTTTTTCGTTGCACAAAACTTGTTACATACAAAAAATACACAAATTTCATGTTTAAAAACATAAAGTCAGTTTTCTTGTTGTTGTTTTGGATACCATTTATGTAATATTTTAAGAATCCTTTTAATTCTGATACTTTAAGAAATTGTGTTTACATGTGAATTTATAAAACAGTAATGAAATTTTTCGAAATGTCGTATAATGATGTATTGCCAAAGCCATATTTTCATGTATTGACACATTTTTACATGGTATTTATGATACTTATAGTCAACTTGGATGGACAGTAATGTATCAGAACAGAAAATTCTTCAAAAATTGATGCATAATTTGAGAAAAAAGATGCAAATGCTATAAAATATCTCGATAGATTAAAAGGGAAAAATGCTATACATGTATTTTCTGAGAAATCTAAGTAAAAGAAATAAGTAAAAAGACTTAAAAGTTATTGAGAATAAGCTAATATTTAAAAAAATAGTGCAAATACAGATTGTAATTCATAATTTTTTTTGATGAAGTGACATTTTATAATAAAAATGCAATTATCTCAAAACGGTGTTTTTAAAAATGCGTGTACCATTTTCTCAGAACCAATTCAACGGAAGCACTTGCAATCTTCACTGAATATTACTGATATGTTAATATATATATTGAAGTGAACTTTTATTAATACACCAATAATATTTTTGTAAAAGTCAGTTATCGTGAAAAAAAATGACATTTCTCAAAAAATTCATAGTGATACATTACGATGAAAGTTTTTGAAAAAACTAAACAATATATTTGAAAAAGCTCACTTCAGTTTAAATAAAAAAGTCTAATTAATATACAGAAAAAAATTTAAGTCTGTACATTTAATATTTTATGAGAAAAAGGCACATAAAAATGCTCAATTTAACATTAGCGGGATAGGGGGTACCGACTTACCTTAATTGCACATTCTGAGGTGTAAAGAATTTCCAACATGTTGTGAAAGTCTTGTGCATGGCTCGGGGTAAATAGTATTTTCCATTGTGTAAAATTTGCTCCAATCTTGCTTCGGTTGGCTCACAGTGCAACATTTGTTCTTGAAACAATTGGTTGTCAGTTTATAAAGGTTCGGGAGTTCTATGTAGACTTGATTCCTTTCTCCAACATTGACATTTAGCTTTTGTCAAACACTCTTTGGAATGTATTGTCTCATCCCGTACGACGACTTCATCCAACTGTTTCACAATAAAATATTTCTCGGGTTCATCAAATAAAAAATAACAATTACAAAAGCCTGGTCCTTCAGTATATTTTTCTCTGCTATAGATGCAATCCAAGATATGAATCTCATGTTCGTTCTGTACCAACTTAACGGGAATGGGATATTGTTTCAAGAGTTCTTGAAATTTCACAATACCCGCTAAACGTTGCAATCTTCGTCTATAAAGCAAAAATTGTGAGGAATGTTCTTGTTGCATAGATGGAATAATGTTTCTTTCCAATTCAGAGATTAAAGTTTCTAAAGGAGTCATAATTCCGAGTAATGAATGAGTACAATCCAGGAAACGAAATTAGTGTTGTAAAACAACTGTCAGCTAGCTAAGTGAAGAGCCTAAAGTATTTAACACTGTTCTTCACTAAAAAAAAAATTTTTTTTTTAGTGAGACATACATTTTTTGTCTAGCTAGAGTTGTTTTCTTGGAGTGCTGCGTGTATTACAATTGTCATTTTATTTCTCAGTTGTAATGTTCTTCTGACCCTCCTATGGGGGATCGGCTTACATCATGAGTAGTTTTGTCATCTACTCGAAAACTCAAACCATTTGATGGGTCACAATCCCTTATCGGCTCCATAGGATTCGAGTTATTTTCGATTAAAACTGTGTTCTTTTCCAGGCTCTCGAGACCCTCGTATGGGGGGTATACCCAAGAGTTGTACATGATTCGACAGGGCTTGAAGCCCACGTAATACAATGTGCCACACAAGTTCATAGGTGCCATAGAAGCCCCGCAATTTGCCTTTGAATTTTGTTTTTTTTCACTCATTACAGACCCTCCTATGGGGGTAAGGTAAAAGCGAGTGTAGAGTGTTGCAATCTACTGGCTCGTCTCTTTCATTTAACATGTTGCAAAAGCTTATCGGCTCCATAGAAGCCGAGATAGGTTCAAGACAATGTTACACCTGTTTTTTAACCCTAGAGACCCTCCTATGGGGGGTAGGGTTTTGTAAGGGGTATTATTTGAAAGGGATTGTCATTCCAAACAGATGGATAGGTTAGACCCCTACCTTATGACCCCAAGGTTCCAAGCTAGGCCCCTTGTTAGGGTCGATACGTTTTGGAGCCTAGGATCCAAACCCAGTATCCAATGTCCATATCCATATCATCAAACGATAGGTCATTTTATAGTCTATCCAACAACGTAAACAGTTTGGAAATCGGACCTTTAGATGAAGAGAAAATCTAAAACAGGCCAAATGGTCTTTTTTTAGCCTAAACCCTCAACCAGGGGGTCTAGTTTTAAACCAAAAATGGCATTGTATACTACAAACGATTCTGAATCGTTTGAGGGGTCACACGTCTATAAAGGCCCCATAGAAGCCGAGATATCGCAACCGATGCACCAGGGGGGTCCCCATGACCCCCCATGGAAAGAGTTTGGACTCGATCCTATTGTAATTTACCGAGATAGAAAGGTTCGAGCCCGATTCCCTGGAACCAGTGGATTCCATACACTGAAAAAATCACGTCCTTTAAAATGCATGCGCGTGCGCGTGATGTCACTTGAATCTGATTGGTCAATTTTCCTTTATAAGGCGATCGCAAGCTCGAGATCTCGCAGTCTTCGTTTGACTGCCGAAGAGGATGGATGCTCCTGCTGCCTGCTTGCTGAAGCCGAAGACTGAAGAAGGGGACCTTGACAATTGCTTGTTAAGGGGAGATGCTTTTTTTTTAATTCTAGGGTTTAAATGCTCGACGACTTGCGAGGTAAGCTCATTCTCTTCTCTGCTCTTGAAACCTAACGGTGCCAAAGAAGGAGCATTGAGTTTTTAGTAAAGCTTATTCTCCTCTCTGCTCTGGATACCTAACGGTGCCGACGAAGGAGCATTGAGTTTTTAGTAAAGCTTATTCTCCTCTCTGCTCTGGAAACCTAACGGTACCTACGAAGGATCATTGAGTTTGAGTTTTTATCCTTTCATGGGCTTCTTTTTCTCTTTACCTGAAAGAGTGACCCACTTTTGCCAATTCTTACGGGAGTAAGAATGCTACCCAGAAGCTATTCCGGGACGAACGCTGCACTAGGGCGCTGATGGCATAGTTCCAGAGTCCTTTATGGATCCATACTTGGTTGTATGAGCCCCTATAACGTGCAGTAAGTTGGCTAACGGAATACGAATCCAATGATTTGGTGGCTGGGTGTGTGTCTCGAAAAGATATTGGCATAACTGGTGATTACTCTGACGAAGGCTCCAAGGATTTGTAAGGTCGTGATGACCAAGCCCATTGCTTTTGCATTGGACATGCTGCCTTTGGATGGTGATTCACACTCAAAGCGGCAGTCAAACACGACTGAATTCCGTGCTTTAGGACATGTGGAGAGAGTGTGTGAAGAAAAATATTCTTCACACACTCTCTCCACATGTCACTCTTCAGTCGAATCCCGTTCTTTAGGGCATGTGGAGAGAGTGTGTGAAGAATACTAAAATTGATGCAGTGGCAGCATGATCCAGCTTGGATTTTTTTGCATTTTTTTATGAGTGAACCGCGTAAACAAATTCAGGATTCTGCTGTGAAATGCCCCCACGATGAGGCATGCAGGTGCTGAATCTTTCAGCTATGCCCGGCTCCTGTTACTTCCTTTCGGGGAAGAGGGCTCGGTTCATGGCCTCCTGGTGATTGTGGTGCTTTGCCGAGACAACCGTTGGCGACTCGGAAAAAGCACTCGGTAGGGCTTGCTCTGCTTTTATTTTGTTGCTCTATCCTTAAACATTCTATATGCACTTTTGTAAACAGAGACAGAGGAGAGAATCAACCCCTTTTTAAGTGTATATATGTGTTTCTTTTCAGGTGCTGGATGCAAGAAATAAAGTTTTTATTGTGTATGGTCCAATTATTGTGTAATCACTCTAGCGGTCTGGAGTTTTGGGGGGTTTCCTCCAGATGTAACGTGAATACGCGCTAGAATATTCGTAAAAGTCCTCCGCCCGAGGCATCTTACACAGTCGGGTCAAATAAAATGGTGTGCACAAATGCTGTCAAACAAAATGGTATTTTAAACAAATGGAAACTATGGTTTCAAACAAATTGGTGTTTCAAACAAAACAAAATGGTGTTTCAAACAAATTGGTACTATGGTTTCAAACAAATTGGTGTTTCAAACAAAATGATATTTCAAACAAATTGGTACTATGGTTTCAAAAAAATTGGTGTTTCAAACAAAGTAAATTGTTATTTCAAATAAATTGGTGTTCAAAAACAAACAAACTGGTGTTACAAATACAAATGGTGTTACAAACAAAATGGTATTATGATGTCAAAAAAAAACTGGTGTTGCAAATACAAATGGTATTATGGTTTCAAACAAATAATTTTGAAATAAAACATATCATGCTCTTGAGAAATATCATGTATTTAATATGTTCTTTTGTGGCACTTAATGCAAACTCGTTTTATTGAAATCCGCTTCCGTCTTGTGGCACTTAATGCAAACTCGTTTTATTGAAACCCGCTTCCGTCTTGTGGCACTTAATTCAAATTCGTTTTTTACCGAAATCCGCTTTCGTCTTGTGGCACTTAATTCAAATTCGTTTTTTACCGAAATCCGCTTTCGTCTTGTGGCACTTAATGCAAACTCGTTTTTTACCGAAATCCGCTTCCGTCTTGTGGGACTTAATGCAAACTCGTTTTTTACCGAAATCCACTTTCCGTCTTGTGGCACTTAATGCAAACTCGTTTTTTACCGAAATTTGCTTTCCGTCTTGTGGCACTTAATGCAAACTCTTTTACCGAAATCCGCATTCCGTCTTGTGGCACTTAATGCAAACTCTTTTACCGAAATCCGCTTTCGTCTTGTGGCACTTGATGCAAACTCGTTTTTATCGAAATCCGTTTCCGTCTTGTGGCACTTTGTACATTCTCATACTAAAGTCTGATTTCGTGTTACATCCTCCAACATTGGTTTAAACAAATAATACAATGGGGTGGGTTTTTCATGAAACAAATGGAAATGGTGTAAGTAAAAAAACACATTGGGTCTTTTCAAGCAAGCAACTGACGAAACAGAACAAAGGTGTGTGCTGATTCCAACATAAAAAAAGTGTTTGAAACGAAAAAGTGAATGCAGTGGTGGGTCGTGGTGGGGCATTCACAAAAATAAAAATATTTTCATTGCGTGTTTGAAACAAACAAATACAAAAGGTGTGTTTGAAACAAACAAATACAAAAGGTGTGTTTGAAACAAACAAATACAAAAGGTGTGTTTGAAACAAACAAATACAAAAGGTGTGTTTGAAACAAACAAATACAAAAGGTGTGTTTGAAACTTGAAAGTGAATGCAGTGGTGTGTTTGAAACAAACAAATGTAAAAGGTGTGGTTGAAACTTAAAAGTGAATGCAGTGGTGTGTTTGAAACAAATAAAAAAAACAAAATTATTTTTAATGTGTTTAAACCCCAAAAACAAAAGGTGTGTTTGAAACATAAAAATGAATAAGTAAACAGTAAAATAAAATCGGTGGAAACCTATTTGTAAATGAAAAAGTAAAACAGTCAACACTGTTCTCTACAAGTTTTTTTTTAGTGGGTGCACTTTATAAACTCACAACCTTTCTACAACCATTATCTCATTTGCTTGTCCAGTTTATGGTGCCGTTTCAAAGTTTACTTGGAAATTTTTTTCATTTACAATTTAACGTGCTATACCATGCCAGTCGTTTCAGTTCCATGTTTTTGTCAACGTGATTGTTTAGTATGTGGTCGGGGAGAAGAACGACCCCATGATTGTGCAATTCACGTTTTATTGGAATCGATGGTGTTTCAAGAACACATGTTGCATGGTGAGCCCACCGAATCGAGATTGGAGCAAATTTTACAGAATGGAAAACTTTATTTACCCCGAGTCATGCACATGACGGATGAAAATAGCAAACAATGGCAAGGAATGTACTGATTGATTAAAAGTGGACTTCCACAACATGTTGAAAATTTTTCACAACCTCAGAATGTGCAATAAAGCATTGAAAACATTTCCAACACACTTGTCAAGATGTAAAATAAAATCTTGACAACATTGTAAATATATATATACTTTTGTAAAGACAATGTTGTCAAGATTTTATTTATTTTTCTGATGGAGAGTATAAAAGCTCCGCAGCTTTCCGTTGCACCTCACACACGCTCAGTGTTTCCTCGAGTCAACATGTGGTTCAAACTGCTTTTGCGCAATCAACACTATCCGTTGGCTGCCATGGTGGGACGAGATGGCAAGCTCTACTTTCGACTGGTCGACGTTGGAGCTCTCTTGGGTCGATTCAAAGTGTACGAATTTGCCAAACGTTTGGACAACCTGGTCATTCAAGGCAAGGATGTGCTGCCGCCTTACAAACGCTAGCCAATCATGACTCAAAAATCTAAACTCGTGACTCCCGATGTCGTCTTTAGCATTTTTGATGCCGAACTCTCGTCGTTGGCCGTGAGTTTTGCCTCCAGTCTCCAAATGGGCTTTGTTTTGGTAGAGAATCCAGGCAACCTCTTTGTCGAAAGCTACAAAACCTCGCCCGTCTTGCAGGTTCAAGACTCTTCCATCTCCGATTCCATCTTGGTGAGGAAATCGATCCAAGACTTTATCCAAAAGGTGCAGAACAGACGTCAGATGCAATCCCAAAACGCTTCCAAGACGACATCTTTGGACATCCCCCTGCTGAAAGTGTCCCTCCACCTGCTAAAAGTGCCTCTCCACCTGCTAAAAGTGCCTCTCCACCTGCTGAAAATGTCTCTCCACCTGAGAACATTCCTACTCCACCGGCTAAAAGACTTGTGGAATCCTTAAACGAGAGACCAGACACACCTTTTGAGAGAGTGGATCCCTCTGTTTTGATGACTGGAGCCCATGTCGAGGTGACATCAAGCCTTCCTGCTCCACCTCTGATGACTCGATGCGACAAGACTACCCCAGACAAATTCTCCCCGCCTGGAGGTTAGCAAGAGACTCTTGGAACGACCACCCTCTTGCTCAATAAAAGACTCGACATCCAACCAAAGACCCCTGTTCAACAGCCCCCAGCTATTGTTTTGTTTGTGCCCGATTATCATCCTGTGTTGAAATTTAATACGCATAGATTCATCATTATACCCCATCCTGTGAAATAATGTCAATAAATAATTTTTTTTTGTAATGATGCGTCTGTGTTTTCTTTCCTACCTAAAAAATAGGAGTTTGAGTTTTGGCCCATTCTCCCCTTTTTTTGGTAAACTTTGCATGTCAAAAAAGGTTGGGTTATAACATAAATCTTTGCCTCTTGAAAGGCTACCCCATTTCATCCTTGTGAACCCTTATCAAAACAATCGACCAATCAGAAGTCGCTTCCTCATTCTCTCTACTATAAAAGCAGGGCTCAGACGCTCTCTGCTTCTTTTTTTCCTTAGACATGGAACACGACAAAGCTTTTACCCTCTATCTGGCAAAATACCAAGAGGCTGATCTTGGAGACTATATTACTTTTATGATTAATTTTCGAAAGTTCCTGCTGACGATGATGCCTTCTGACGTTATAACTCTTAAGTCCATATACGATGTGGACATTGCCAAACTGCTGCAAAAGGTGTTGCCCGATTATGAGCCCCGTGACCTGCCCACCTTTGAATGTGTTCTGTATGTGGAACCTGCCAACCTGCATAGCTATTACTTGGAGCAGGAGGCTGCCAAGGGAAAAGGGGCCTTTATACAAGCTCTCTGGACTAGTTTACCCAAACCCAAACTCTATCGGTTGGCCTACAAGGCGTGAAGACGACACGGTCCCCAACGCATGGCCACCTGGATTAACTTGGCTCAAGCAGTGTTGGACGGGTGTTATGGATTAAAATGGCCCGAGAGCGTGTTTCAGGTACCAGAATCGTGTGCAATCTGCCTCAGTCCCATGCACTGGCCAGAAAGAACGCATTGTGGGCACCTGTTCCACATGCGTTGCTTGTTGCAACATCTGGACGTGCAAAACACCTGCCCTCTCTGCAGGGCACCCAATCCATTGTGAGCACCCGACCTTTAGAGGTAGACATTGTGTTGAGCCCCAGAAAAATGGGAGAATGATTGCTGGAAAGGAGCATAGCTCGGGACCAGCAATCATTCTCCCATTTTTTTTGGGTTAATAAATATGCCAAGGTTGGAACCTATTGAATGGAACAATTGTAAAAACTGACGCTACCATCTCTCAAAAATAATACCTTTGCCAGCAGCACAAGTCTCTTTTCCAGCCAAGGTTGGAACTTATTGAATTGAAAGTAATACTTACAAAAAAATTAAACTCTCAAAAAATAATTTTTTAGCGCAAGTCTCTTTTCAAGCCAATGTTGAATCAAAAAAATACTTGTGAAACATTAAACTCTAAAAAATAATACTTTGCTAGCAGCTTACATCTCTTTCCAGCCAAGGATGAATTGAAAGTCATACTCATGAATCCTTTTTAAATCATACCAGCCTTGAAACTCCTTATCAGTTGCATCGACACATCAGAAACCTTCTCCCTACTATAAAAGCGAGGTACTCGAGGCGAGAGAGCTCATTCATTCCTCACGATGCCAGACGATTTAGCGTTTGCATACTGCCTCGTCAAGTATTCGTCCCCCGATTTCGGGGACTTTGCTGCCTTTTAAAAAGAATTCCGGTATCGTCTGAATGCTTTACCCATTTCAGAGGTGTTGACGGTGCAAGCCTTTCGACAACATTTCCACGACCTCGATGCCTTAAGCAACGTCCTCTGTCCCTCTGGGCAATCTGGAAAATTGCTCTTTCTCCCCTTTCTCTGCTCCTTCGAACCTTCAAAATCCGAGGACTATGTGCTCCACAGGATGGCCGAAAGGGGTCACGGCGCCTACATTCGAAGTACCTGTACAGAATGTATCAAACCCGATTTGTACCAAAAGGTGACCGTGGCCTGGTGTTATGGTGGCTCTCAGGATTTGGAACAATGGGGGGTGACGCTGGGTCACACGGCTCTTCTCCCTTTCCAGATCCCGTGGTTGGAGTTCCTGAAAAATGTCCCATTTGCCTGGAGCCCATGCATTTCCCCCCACACAACCGAATGTGGACACTCGTTTCACAAAGGGTGTTTGGAGCGGACCCAGAGTCCCACCTGCCCCTTCTGTAGGCAGACTGTTTGAACTTTGAATGTCAAACCGAAAAAAATGGGAAGGATGTGCTAAGCACGTCCTTCCCATTTTTTTAGTCCCTCCTCTCACCTACGTTGGAAGGTTTGATGTGGAACTATTGAGAGAGAGGATCATTTGTCCACCAGCCATTGAAATGATTTTTTATATTTTATTCATTTCACCTGTATTTTATTTATTTTACCTATATTTTATTAAATTATTTTTATTTTTGATTCGTTTCTTCTTTTCATTTTTATAATTACACTCATCTTATTATTATATACATTTACCTTACATCATAAACTAGAAAACAAAAGGTTCCTTCTTTTATACCAATTTACGGACATGGGCCTGTTTCAAACAGGTAAAAAGGTATGTAAAGGGTCAAGTAGAGTGCTTTTTTCGCTAAAAAACGCGAGATGGGAAATAAAATGGAACCGTGTTGTAAGAATGTTAAAAAAACAGAAAAAAGGGGGTACAAAGAACGGATCATGGAAGGGAAGCCTCTCCACGGGAATCAGAGTTCTATCCAATGAATCCCATCTAACGGGGGACATTTCTGAGGGACCACGTCTCCTTCCAAGGGCATCGCTCAAACGGAGAAACTCCAAAAGGGAAATTTAAACGGGGAAACTCAAAGGAAGTTAGGAAAACATGGAAACATCCCTCCTCTCTCCAACGTTGGAAGGTTTGATGTGGAAATTTCCTGTTGCCGTTGAAACGATTTTTTATGTTCACCCTCTGAAAGAAACAAGAAGCATTCTAGTCACACATACTCGCAACTCCATCAGCCAGAAAAAACAAGCATTTTCCAGTAATCAAGAAAAAGCTTAACTACCCTACATACTTATTACATACTAATTACATACTAAAGATAACGGTAACTTCTTGGATCATAACCTGTGCTTTTCGTTACACTCTTGAAACTGGATAAAAGTTGGAATATAAGGACTTTTTTCTTAAATAGAGAGTGTATTTTGAAAAGAATAGGGTTATTGTTTAAAGAATATAGCTCTTTTCATAGGTTTTACAAATCTAGGAGATTCCTATCCTTTAAGACATCCCTCCCCTTTTTACGTGTGTTGGGATAAATGTGCCCCTCCAACTTCATAGGTTTGACAGATAAACTCCCCCCTCCAATTTCATAGATTTGAGGCATAAATTTCCCCCTCCAATTTCTAGATATGACAGATAAACTTTTACCTCCAAATTCATAGGTATGATCTGATAAATTCCCCCTCCGATTTCATAGATTTGGTCTGATAAATGTGCCCCTCCAATTTCATAGATTTGACAGATAAATGTGCCCCTCCAATTTCATAGATTTGACGTCAGAGATGCAATAGCGATACCCATCAACGTCGGACAGACCCAATCAAATGTCCGACAGTAAGCGAAAAACCCCCAATAGGTGAGAAATTGGATAACCCCAACAAAAATGAAAGGATGGAGTAAAAAAACAAAATTGGAAATTTAAAAATCTTTCAGGGACAAGTAAAGTTCAAAATGTAAAAATGTTAAGATACAATTGATCCACTAAAAAAAATCAAATTTTTTTTTGTTTTGCAATGTATAGTTTAAAAGTTGATGCAAGATAAATTTTATAGAGTGTAGATGATTTAGTGGTTGCTCCAAAAAATTTTTTATGGCACGCAAAAGCATAACTACACGTACATCCTTTTACCGACATTTCAAAATGCATTTACAGGATCGCGTGTCTTGTCCCAAATGTCGCGAGGGGATGACTATAGATCAATTTTATCATCACCATGCCTCCGAAAACCATAGTCTGGATTTTCGTAAGCAATGCGTGTTTTGTTTTGGGCGTCGACATTGGGCATATGGGCAAAAGAATCATCCCGACCACATTCATCACGTCGTGTCCTGTTTGGAACGTTTTGCAAAGGAAGCCAAAGATGTCTGGGTATTCTCGGACGATGAGGAGGAGACGGAAGAAGAGGAAATGGTGCCAGAAGTATGTGGGTGTAGGTACTTTCAACCGATACCTCGTGAAATGTAGGGTCGTCCCAGATTGAGGGACAATTTTTATGATTCAATCTTTGAGAAACCCGACCAATGGGAAGAGGGAATAAAATTTGACAATGACTTGGGCGAAGATGTGTGGGGGATTATTCAACGCTACTTGAAAGGAGATTGGGTTTGGTTTCACATTATGGTCAAACACAACATTTTTGATACGTTTTGTAAGGAAATGGAAATGATTCGGAATCAATTTGTCATTTTACCCTTTTGGTGTCTGTGCGATGGATTAGAGACAGAGAGGGGTAAAATAAAGCATCGACACATGATTTTGGCGTGTGAGCAAGAAAGTGCGTTTGAAGAGATTTGGAAGGGTAAAGCTCGTTATGAATTTCCCTCTACTGGTCGGGCAAAGAAATGTGTCAAGATTCAGAGTGCCTTTCATTTGGTTCGGACCATTGTGTACGTGAGCCAACCCAAATCGTCGTGTGACGGGGGTAAATTTCCCGAAAAATTAATGAATCCGGAACAGTGGTCCCATTTCCACATGAATTGACCCTTGCATGCACATAGTATTGCCTTTCTCTTACGCTCATTCCAGGAGGAATAGAAAGATTACTGTTGGAACAACTTGGAAATAAAAATGTGGCCAGTTGGGACAAGGTGACCAAATTTTTACCAGACGCGTGGGGTCATTTGAAATGGAATGTACCGATTCACGTGATGGCATGGAAATTTTTACATTGCGTGTTTCCTTTCCAATACCAGGTGACGGAGGAAGAGACTCCTCTGTACGTGAGGCTCTACGGTAACAAAAAATTGTATTTAAAGGAGGGAAACCAGGGGGTGAATGTTTGTTTCAACGGATCCGAGACGAAATGTATGTATTGTCCCGCAAACAACAAAACATGATGAATGAAATTAAAAAGATAAAGCAAGAGTGGGCCTTGGACCAAAAAGTCTTGCTAAGGGCCAAACTCAACGAGATGAATGCGAAATGCGACCTCATTCAAAGGGAAAGAGATATGTTTAAAGAGGAAAGAAACATATTTAAAGAGGAAAGAGACTTGTTGAAAGAGGAAAATGACGTGCTGGAAACAAAAGAAAATGAGTTGAACGCTGAAATAATGATATTAAAATTTAAATTGGAAAATACATTAGTTGAAAATAAAATATGGGACACCAAAGAAAACGAGTGGAAAACTGAAAGAGATGACTGGAAAGCCAAAGAACATGAGTTAAACACAGAAATGAACACATTGGAAAATAAATTGCAAAGTACATTGGTCGTAGATAAAATATAGAAAAGAATGATACAGAGCCAACGAAAGCTCAGAATGTTTAACCCATTGCGATGGAAAAGAGTACCAAGGTTACCATGACCTGCCAACGTTCTCTCGTAATCATTCTACTTTAGATCCTGTTTGGAGAACCCTTGTTCAAAAACTTTTCCAACATTACTCATAAACACACCAACCATTAAAAAAATAAAATAAAAAAAAATAAAAAAATTTTTTTTGAGAGAAGAGTATAAATATTGCACGCGTCTCATCATGCTCAATCGTTCACAATGGATTCTTCTCCAGAGTATGATGATTTGATTGACATGTTCAATTTACCAGCACCTGTTTCACCTTTAACACCGACTCCAGTGGCTTCTTCATCTCATGAACCATCTCAAGAGGAATCCATGATCTATGAATCTTTACCTGAACTACCTATGGTACCTGAACAATTCATTGGGTCTCGAAAAGAATTTAATTTCAAGAATCCTCTGATTTCGGGGAATCACCTGTTGCACCTGAACAAATTGTTTCTTCTCCTATTCGGAAGGTAGCTTCCCCTGTGCATAAGATAGCTACACCTATTCGGAAGGTAACTTCTCCTGTGCATAAGGTAACTTCCCCAAGGCGAAAGATGGATTCCCCAAAGCGAAGGTCAGATTCACCAAACCGAAGGGCAGATTCACCAAAGCGAAAGATGGATTCCCTAAAGCGAAAGATGGATTCACCAAAACGAAAGATGGATTCACCAAAGCAACGGGCAGATTCACCTGTGAGAAAAGTAGCTTCCATCATTCAATGAGATTCCCGACGAAACGAGAATGGGCCTTGAGATCCCAGGTTGTATCGCAGACCCGATTTCCAACCCTCGTATCGCAGAAAATATTTTAGACCCTGGCGACTCCCGTATGCCCATCGATTGATTCCCACTTCTCAAGTCTCGGCTCAAGTGTTTTTACACAGCCAAGGTTTGGCCGTGTTGTGTCTCCGAGACAAGGGGTTCACACTCACCAACGGTGTCATCTCGTATGCCTTGGATCGGGAATGTCCCCACGAGCTGTTTAAATATTTGCATTACCTCAATGTCTGTACCCTTTGTGTGACGGATCAACAATCAAAGCTCAAACTTAAAGAAATTCAAGCGAGTTGGAGCTCTTCGAGTCCTTTTAAAAGGATCCCCGTGATGTGCTGTTAAATTCCAAAGGACGAGACATAGGGGAATGTCCCTTTTGTAACGAGACACAATGTCATCGTTGGGCGGCCGTGCAAGGTATGTGCGCCATTCTGCATCAACCCATCAAACCGATTTTTCATTCGTGAGCAAGAGTGGTGATCACAAGCTCCGCCCACATCCTGTCTGAAACGTATAAAAGAAGAACTCGTTTGGACGCTTCACATCCGTTGCCTCTCGACTCGCCAGCAGCATGGACGCAATCAATGCCTTCCCAGAGCACCTATCCACCACCGTAGAGCCTGTGACGCTGCCCTTGAAAACCGAGACGTTGGAATATACAGCTCGACAGGGCCTCGTCAAAGCATTCATCCTGTATCAGGAGATTGCCTCGAAACGTGTGTTTGTCATGTTTTGTCACGATAGTTGGCATTACAAACGAGCTCATTTGGATAATTTTAAGCGGGCCGTGTTGGTGGCGAGGATCCAAAATGCCTTTGAACCTGACGAGAGGACGTGGGAAAAGGTGTCTCAATGCTTGTTGAGAAATCCCGATCGACCGCTCAAGAATACGGACAAACGGATGGGATTCATGTTCCAAAACATGTTTATCGTAAAAACGGGCTTTTTCTTTGGATTTCGGGGGAGATTCATTTGATCCAAACGACCCATGTGCCCATGCTGATGTACGAAATACCCTCCTCCAGTTTAAAGCATCACACCAAACTCAATCTATATAGGAGAAGTTTTGAGCCATTTGACCAAATGCTCTATCATCGGAAAGTGTTGGAGCTCCATACGGCGTACCCAATCCCGGCAGGAACCCATTACATTTTATTCACAGTTCAAAAGACCGCATTTAGGGTGGACATTATCCCCGAAACCATTCTTCCTCAACTCGTGGAGAGCGGATTCAACCTGGGGGATTTCCGAAAGATGAAGCGATATAATCAGAAAGCCTACAAACTGGATCCTCCGACCCCGGCACATAGTGAGACGAGCAAGCCTTATGGACGACGACCTTTGGAGGAAGAGGTGTATCCTCTCTCCAAGAAACATTTTAGGATTCCAAAGAAATCCCCCAAAATAATAATTAAACCAGTTGTGCGATCCTCTGTGATGATTGCCAGACCTGCCTTGGCTGCTCCTCAACCCGTGTCCATTCCACCTGTGCAGACTCGTAAACCAGAGCCACCTGTGTCTCAACCATCTCAGCAGATAAGTTTGCCAGATTCACGTGTGTCTCAACCACCTCAACAGACCCGTTTGCCAGATTCACGTGTGTCTCAACCACCTCAGCAGATCCAATTAACAGATTAACCTCAGCAGATCCATTTTCCAGATCCACCTGTCTAATTTCCAGAACCACCTCAGCAGATCCATTTTCCAGATCCACCTGTCCAATTTCCAGAACCACCTCAGCAGATCCAGTTTCCAGATCCACCTGTGGAGCCTTCGATTCCGGACGCGTTTGACCATTTAATGCCAAACGTATTTGGAGACTATTCGGTGCCTGAACTAGTGATGGAAGCCCCCCCCCCAACCCATGCACAAGAACCCCAGCTGCTTCATACTGTGCCTTCCCTCTTTGATCCAATTAACGACATTATATCGTTGTTGGACCATTTTCAAGAGTCATGGAAAAGCAGGAAGCACCCCTGGATTTGACAATGCCCAGAATGAATCATATGAAAAGACAAACTATTGGGTTTAAGGTGAAAGAACCTCTAGATTTGTCTTGCAAATAAATCTTGGCAGTTGTGTACATATTTTTTGTAAATATGCGTTGTTTCGTACATATTTTTTGTAAATATTTTTTATAAATAAAGAAAATGTTTTATGGAAACAAGTCTGATTTTTTTTGTCCAAAAAAATACCAACCTTGACACATTACACAATAGGATGTAAAAAAATGTTTTCGGTACAAAATTTATTGGACCAATGTCGTTCTCGCACTACGATTGTTTTTGGAAATCTGGGTCGGTGGCCGGATCGAGTCCCTTATTTCGAACAAGACTATCCTTACACCATTCTTTTTAGCCCAATTTTGGTGTGTATGTTCCTCGGTCGTTTGAAAAAACAGTCGTCGTGTTTACGAGTCATTTGGATTTGACATGGGATCCAGGAGTCCAGTTGAGATTTTTTCAATTGGGTCGTCCCCCGTCTCGCCGAGTTTGGGAGGCGTATCAACCCCACAATAAGGAGGCGTACGCATAGAATCTCACGCAATGCACGCGTTTGGTGGACGTTTACAGTCGGTCGAATAAATAGTTGAGCACCGTGACCCTTTCAAAAAATGATTGAAAATGGAAAACGACCTTTTTTGAAAGGAAACCCCATCCTCGGCTCTTTTTGTAAGAATCTTGTCCCCTACGTTGTATTTCAGGTCTAAAATCCCATGGCTCTTTTTGTAGAATCTTCTTTCCACCTACCCTCCCGTTGCGTTTCAGGTCTAAAATTCAATATGATACGACTCTTTATGAATGCACCCTTTCCACTACCCTCCCGTTGTGTTTCAGGTAACCATCCACCTTAGAATGGTTCTTTTTCACCTACCCCCGCCGTGGTGTTTAAGTCGAAATCCACCTTAGGATTGCTCTTTTTGTATGAATTTTGTCCCATTTCCCCCTTCTTTTTACCCTCATGTTGCATTTTCAGCTCAAAACAAAGTCTGTCCGAAAGTCTGTCTCAGAGCCTTTCATAATGAACAAACAAACTTTTTTCAAATTCCTCCGAAAAATATTTTTGATGGAGGTGAGAAAATTTTTCAGCCCATCCCAGACGAATGATTTAAAACGGGGGGGGGGGGTGATCCACAAATGAAATGGAGACATGTCAGGGGGCGATACACAAATGAAATGGAGACATGTCAAGCTTGGTGAAAGCAGCGACCCATGAAATGTAGACAATGCAACGTTGGTATGTCGAGAAGAGACAGAATCATTCCAATATGGGTGTGTATCTTGTTAGAAAATTGGGGACGACCCATCTCACGACTTTATAATCTTGGCGTGTCTAAGAAACACGGAGGTCTCAACTGGCAGCCAGCAGGCGAGTCCAATTTTTTGTGTCAAGTTTTTAAAAAGATGCATTCCAATCTTGGTGGATAATTTGGCCCGAAAAAAAGGGGACCCAGTCGACATGCGACTCGGTCCCCCAATTTTCGGATTTTTGAAGATTTTGGCTAAAAACATTTACCGATAAGACTTGCAGAATCTGCGAATTTCCAACATTACGCCAAATCCTGAAAGTCTTAACGAAAAACATTTAGCATTTACCTGTTGCCATGGAAATTCTTTTTCCGTCAAAACTGCCAGATTTGGAATATTCAATACAAACCCAAACCTGACAGTTTTAACCAAAAACAAAATTTCTAAACTCTTGACTGCATTCAGAAACACTCTGATTTCTGGCTGCTAGCTGCTCGCCTTTTATATATTCTAGTGGTGTCACGTGAAACGATTTCTATTGGTTGACGCTTTTCAACCTTGAAACTAATCTTTTAACGTATTTTTGTGCATCTTTTTAACACAAGTTTTAAAAGAGAAGCCCTCTAACGTTGGCACCTTCCTTAACCCAAAAAAAGGGGGACCGAGTCGACTCTTGTGTCGACTCAGTCCCCCTTTTTCTGGGCCCATGGGCGTTTTGACAGTTCAATATATACAGTTCAATATATACAGTTCAATATTTACAGTTCCATGTTTCAATTTTTCTCACTTACTCTACCAGATCAGCCATCTGTCTGTTGCATTCGGCGTGCAGCTTTTTAAAGTTTTGCAGGTATCTGGCAAAACGGTATGATTTTACCATAGTGCACTCGGAAACGTCAAAATATTCATGCACCTCATCGTGCAGGTGATCTGGTAGAGCACGATCATTCAAGTCCTGAAACTTTGGCAAAGTTTCCAAATTTATTGTAAAGAGCCCCAGCTGCTCAAAAATTTTACGCTGGTCCGACCCTTTGACAACGATGAGTCCCTGATTTCCTTGCGCCAGGTGGCAAAATTTACCCCTGACGCAAAAGGACAGGTATTCCAGTGGCACAGATCCAGGGATGTGGCTCTTCAAACTGAGGCGCTCGTTAATAAAACGGTTGGCCCGACAGTCGTTCGAGGTGGTAATTAGATTTGAATGATCCACCGTGATGCAAATTACTTCCGGGTCCTTTCCATCCTCCGGAATCGTGGCGATGGACAATTCGATTGGTACAGGCTTGCCTCCATGATGAAATACATTAGCATGGGCGAAGAAGGCTAGTTGATACATGTTGCTTTGAGAGAACTCTGAGAGAGAATGTCTCTGTCTGCTGATGTCTCGCCTTTTATACTCTTTAGGGTCACGTGAATCGATTCCTATTGGCTGATACTCTCCAACATTAAAACACTATCCATATCATGAGGCATCTATATATTGGATTACTAATCCAACATTGAAACACTATCCATATCATGAGATATCTATTGACTGATTCTATCCAACATTGAAACACTATCTATATCATGAGATACCTATTGACTGATTCTATCCAACAGGACCATGCAAAAACTACACGCGCCATCAGGCACCTTTCGATTGATTCTATCCATCCTTGGTAGAAATATTGTGGCCTCTTTTTAGTACAAGTTTTTAAAAGAGATGCTCTCCAACGTTGGCACCTTCCTTAACCCAAAAAAAGGGGGACCGAGTCGACTCTTGTGTCGACTCGGTCCCCCTTTTTTTGGGCCCAATGGCATTTTTACAGTTCAATATTTACAGTTCCATATTTCAATTTTTCTCACTTACTCTACCAGATCAGCCATTTGTCTGTTATATTCAGCCTGCAGCTTGTTAAAGTTTTGCAGGTATCTGGCAAAACGGTACGACTTTACCATGGTGCACTCTGAAATGTCAGAATATTCGTGCACCTCATTGTGCAGGTGATCTGGTAGAGTACGATCGTTCAAGTCCTGGAACTTTGGCAGAGTCTCCAAGTTGATGGTAAACAGCCCCAGCTTTTCAAAGATTTTGCGCTGGTCGGTTCCCTTGACCACGATGAGGCCTCGATTTCCTTGCGCCAGGTGACAAAATTTACCCCTGACGCAAAAGGACAGGTACTCCAATGGCACAGATCCAGGGATGTGGCTCTTCAAACTGAGGCGCTCGTTAATAAAACGGTTGGCCCGACAGTCTTTCTAGGTGGTAATTAGGTTTGAATGATCCACCGTGATGCAAATTACTTCTGGGTCTTTTCCATCCTCCGGAATCGTGGCAATGGACAATTCGATCGGCACAGGCTTGCCTCCGCGATGAAATACAATAGCATGGGCGAAGAAGGCTAGTTGAGACATGTTGCTTTGAGAGAACTCTGAGAGAGAATGTCTCTGTCTGCTGATGTCTCGCCTTTTATACTCTTTAGGGTCACGTGAATCGATTCCTATTGGCTGATACTCTCCAACATTAAAACACTATCCATATCATGAGGCATCTATATTGGAATACTGATCCAACATTGAGACACTATCCATATCATGAGATATCTATTGGGTGATTCTATCCAACAGGACCATGCAAAAACTTCACTCGCCATCAGGCACCTTTCGATTGGTTCTATCCATCCTTGGTAGAAATCTTGTGGCCTCTTTTTAGTACAAGTTTTTAAAAGAAATGCTCTCCAACGTTGGCACCTTCCTTAACCCAAAAAAAGGGGGACCGAGTCGACACAAAAGTCGACTCGGTCCCCCTTTTTTTGGGCCCCATGAGCAATTTTTTTTTACTCTACCAAAGCTAAAACTTTGGAGCTCCATTCCGCCTGCAGCTTGTTGAACTGCTGCAGGTATTTTGCAAATTGAAACGATTTCAGCATGGTGCAATGAGACACGTCCCCTTCTTCGTGGAGGTCATCATGCATGGGGTTGGGAAAGGTTCCATCACAAAGGGTGTTGAATTTGGGCAGCATCTCCAGAGCCATGGTGGAGAGTCCCAACTCTTTAAATGTTTTTTGCTGCTTTGGGCTTTTGACTACGACGAGGCCTTTTCTACCTTGGGACAGCTGGTCAAACATGCCCCTCACGCAATATCGCAGCCATTGCGCCGGCACACTCTTGGGCAGCGGGCGCACCAGACGAAGACGGGCGTTTTTGGAGGCATTGGAACGCATGTCTTTGGGCGTGGAGGTCAGGTCCTCGTGGTTCACCGTAATGCAGAGCACTTCGGGATCACTGCCATCCCTGGGAATGGTGGCAATCGATAGCTCGATGGGCACTGGTTTGCCCAGGTGGTGCAACACGTTGGCATGGGCAAAATAGGCGGGTTGATTCGACATGTTGCTGAGAGAGAATAATTCTGATGGCTAGAGGCTGGCGTTATATATGCTCGAGGAGCGTGACGTCAACTGGCATTCCATGTGCCAAGGCCTTTTGATGCGAGCGCTCCGCGTGTTTTTCCAAAGCCCGTTTCCAAGGTTGGAGCATCAGCAGACGCCAAGGGAGGTGTTCATCTCGATGCATTTCCCAATCATCCAACCACGTTAATAATGTCACGTACACATCCACCAAACGCGTGCATTGCGTGAGATTCAACGCGTACGCCTCCTTATTGTGGGGTTGATACGCCTCCCAAACTCGGCGAGAAGGGGGACGACCCAATTGAAAAAATCTCAACTCGACTCCTGGATCCCACGTCAAATCCAATTGACTCGTAAACACGACCACTGTTTTTCCAAACGAGCGAGGAACGTGCACACCAAAATTGGGCTCAAAAATAATGGTGTAAGGATAGTCTTGCTCGAAATATGTAACTCGATCCGGCCACTGACCCAGATTTCCAAAAACAATCGTAGTGCGAGAACGACACTGGTCCAATAAATTTTGTACCGAAACCATTTTTTTTACATCCTCTTGTGTAATGTGTCAAGGTTGGTATTTTTTTGGACAAAATAATCAGACTTGTTTCCATAAAACAATTTTTTTTATTTACAAAAAATTATGTACAAAAAAATGTACAAAACAATCATTATTTACAAATATTACATACACAACTGCAAAGATTTATTTGCAACACAAATTTAGAGGTTCTGTCACTTTAAACCCAACAGTGTATCTTTTCATAGGGTTCATTCTGGGCATTGTCAAATCAAGGGGTGCTTCCGGCTGCTCCATGGCCAACCCCTCTTCAAAATGGTCCAAAAACGATATAATGTCATTATTTCGATCAAAGAGGGAAGGCACCGTATGAATCAGCTGGGGTTCTTGTGCATGGGCTGGGGGTGCTTCCATCACTTGTTCAGGCACCAAGCAGTCTCCAAATACGTTTGACATTAAATGGTCAAACGAAGTCTCCACAGGGGGATCTGGAAATTGAATCTGCTGAGGTGGTTGAGCAACAGGTGGATCTGGAAAATGGATCTGCTGAGGTGGTTGAGCAACAGTCGGATCTGGAAAATGAATCTGCGCAGGTGGTAGAGACACAGGTGAATCTGATAATTGGATCTTCTGAGGTGGTTGAGACACAGGTGAATCTGACAAACGAATCTTTTGAGGTGGAATGGACACGGGTTGAGGAGCAGCCAAGGCAGGTCTGGCAATCATCACAGGGGGTCGCACGACCGGTGTAACGAGTATTTTGTGGGATTTTTTTGGAATCCTAAAATGTTTCTTGAAGGGAGGATACACCTCTTCCTCCAAAGGTCGCTTGCTCATCTCACCATGAGCCGGGGTCGGAGGAGGCAGTTTGTAGGCTTTTTGGTCATATCGGTTCACCTTTCGGAAATCCCCCAGGTTGAATCCGCTCTGAACGAGATGAGGAAGAATAGTTTCGGGAATAATGTCCACCCCAAATACGGTCTTTTGCACTGTGAGTAAAATGTAATGAGTTCCTGCCGGGATGGGATACGCCGTATGGGGCTCCAACACTTTTCGATGATAGAGCATTTGGTCAAATGGCTCAAAACTCCTCCTATACAGATTGAGTTTGCTTTGATGCTTTCAACTGGAGGAGGGCAGTTCGTACATTAGCATGGGCACATGGGTTGTTTGGATCAAATGAATTTCTCCCGGTTTCACGGTGCGAAAGCCAAAGGTAAATCCAGTTTTGACGATAAACATGTTTTGGTGCATGAATCCCATCCATTTGTCCGTATTCTTCAGCGGTCGATCGGGATTTCTCATTAAGCCTTGCGACACCTTATCCCACGTCATCTCATCGGGTTCAAAAGGATTTTGGATCCTCGCCGCCAACACGGCCCGCTTGAAATTGTCCATATACGATCGTCTGCAATGCCAACTATCGTTACAAAACATGACAAACACACGTTTCGCGGCCATCTCCTGATACAGGATGAATGCTTTGACGAGGCCCTGTCGAGCTGCATATTCCAACGTCTCGGTTTTCTCAGGTAAGGTCACTGGCACCACGGTGGTGGATAGGTGCTCTGGGAAGGCATCGATTGCGTCCATGCTGCTGGCGAGTCGAGAGGCAACTGATTTGAAGCGTCCCAACGAGCTCTCCTTTTATACGTTTCAGACAGGATGTGGGCGAAGCTTGCAGTCACCAATCTTGCTCACGAATGAAAAATGGGATTGATGGGTTGATGCAAGATGGCGCACATGCCTTGCATGGCTACCCAACGATGACAATGTATTTCGTTACAAAAGGGACATTCCCCCCTGTTTCGTTCGTTGGCATTTAACAGCATCACAGGGATCCTTTTGAACGGACTGGCTGAGCTCCAACTCGCTTGAAATTCTTTAAATTTGAGCTTGGATTGATGATCCGTCACACAAATGGTACCGACATTGAGGTAATGCAAATATTTAAATAGTTCGTTGGGACATTGCCGATCCAAGGCATACGAGACGACACCGTTGGTGAGCGTGAATCCCTCATCTCGGAGACACAACACGGCCAAACCTTGGCTGTGAAAAAACACTTGAGCCGACACATGAGACGTGGGAATCAATCGATGGGCATACGGGGTCGCCTGGGTCTAAAATCAGGTCTACGATAGGGTGGTCTGAAATCGGGTCTGCGATAAAACCTAGGATCTCGGGGCCCATTCTCGTTTCGTCGAAAATCTCGTTGAATGATGGAAGCTACCTTTCTCACAGGTGAATCTGCCCGTCGCTTTGGTGAATTTGACCTTTGCCTTGGGGAATCCATCTTTCGCTTTGAGGAATCCATCTTTTTTACAGGTGAATTTGACCTTTGCCTTGGTGAATCCGTCTTTCGCACAGGTGTAGCTATCGTATGCACAGGTGAAGCTACCTTCCGAATAGGAGAAGAAACAATTGGTTCAGGTGCAACAGGTGAAGCTACCTTCCGAATAGGAGAAGAAACAATTGGTTCAGGTGCAACAGGTGAAGCTACCTTCCGAATAGGAGAAGAAACAATGGGTTCAGGTGCAACAGGTGATTCCACGGAATCAGAGGATTCTTGAAATTCCATTCGTTGTCGAGACTCAATGAACTGTTCAGGTACCATCGGTGGTTCAGGTAAAGATTCATAAATCATGGATTCCTCTTGAAATGGCTCATGGGATGGAGAAGCCACTGGAGTGGGTGGTAAAGGTGAAACAGGTGCTGGTAAATTGAATATGTCAAACAAATCATCATACTCTGGAGAAGAATCCATTGTGAACGATTAAGTAGGATGAGACGCGTGCAGTATTTGTACTCGTCTCTCAAAAAATATTGAAAGCTTAAAAAAAAAAAAAAAAAAACTTTTTTTTTTAAAAATTTTTTTTTAACGTTGGCAAGTTTTCGAATAAGGTTGGAAAACCTTTTGAACAAGGGTTCTCCAAACATGATCTAAAGTAGAATGATTACGAGAGAACGTTGGCAGGTCGTGGTAACCTTGGTACTCTTTTCCATCGCCATGGGTTAATCATTCTGAGCTTTCGTTGGCTCTGAATCATTCTTTTCAATATTTTATCTACGACCAATGTACTTTGCAATTTATTTTCAATGTATTCATTTCTGTGTTTAACTCGTGTTCTTTGGCTTTCCACTCGTTTTCTTTGGTTTCCCATATTTTATTTTCAACTAATGTATTTTCCAATTTAAATTTTAATATCATTATTTCAGCGTTCAACTCATTTTCTTTTGTTTTCAACACGTCCTTTTCCTCTTTCAACAAGTCTCTTTCCTCTTTCAATATGTCTCTTTCCTCTTTAAATATGTCTCTTTCCCTTTGAATGAGGTCGCATTTCGCATTCATCTCGCTGAGTTTGGACCTTAACAAGACTTTTTGGTCCATGGCCCACTCTTGCTTTATCTTTTTAATTTCATTTATCATGTTTTGTTGTTTGCGGGACAATACATACATTTCGTCTCGGATCCGTTGAAAGAAACATTCACCCCCCTGGTTTCCCTCCTTTAAATACAATTTTGTGTTACCGTAGAGCGTCACGTACAGAGGAGTCTCTTCCCCTGTCACCTGGTATTGGAAAGGAAACACGCAATTTAAAAATTTCCATCCCGTCACGTGAATCGGTACATTCCATTTCAAATGACCCCACCCGTCTGGTAAACATTTGGTCACCTTGTCCCAACTGGCCACATTTTTATTTCCAAGCTGTTCTAACAGTAATCTTTCTATTCCTCCTGGAAAAAGCGTACAGAGAAAGGCAATACTATGCGCGTGCAAGGGTCGATTCATGTGGAAATGGGACCATTGTTCCGGATTCATTAATTTTTCGGGAATTTTACCCCCGTCACACGACGATTTGGGTTGGCTCACGTACACAATGGTCCGAACCAAATGAAAGGCACTCTGAATCTTGACATATTTCTTGGGCCGACCAGCAGAGGGAAATTCATAGCGAACTTTACCCTTCCAAATCTCTTCAAACGCACTTTCTTGCTCACATGCCAAAATCATGTGTCGATGCTGTATTTTACCCCTCTCTGTCTCTAATCAATCGCACAGACACCAAAAGTGTAAAATGACAAATTGATTCCGAATCATTTCCATTTCCTTACAAAACGTATCAAAAATGTTGTGTTTGACCATAATGTGAAACCATACCCAATCTCCTTTCAAGTAGCGCTGAATAATCCCCCACACATCTTTGCCCAATCCATTGTCAAATTTTATTCCCTCTTCCCATAAGTCGGGTTTCTCAAAGATTGATTCATAAAAATTATCCCTCAATCTGGGACGACCGTACATTTCACGAGGTATCGGTTGAAAGTACCTACACCCACATACTTCTGGCACCCTTTCCTCTTCCTCCGTCTCCTCCTCATCGTCCGAGAATTCCCAGACATCTTTGGCTTCGTTTGCAAAACGTTTCAAGCACGATAAAACGTGATTTATGTGGTCGGGATGATTCTTTTCTCCATGATTCCAGTGTTTTTTTCCAAAACAAAACACGCATTGCTTGCGAAAATTTAAAGAATGTTTCTCGGATGCATGTTTGTAATAAAAATGACCCAATGTCATTTGCTCATGACAGTTGGGGCAAACTACTAGAGTGCTTGAAAGTGTCTTGAGATGCCTATAAAAAAGGTTCTGTCTGACATTTCAAAAGAATGTGTAACATCTCAAACGTCATGTAATACCTCGAGTGTCAACCCTTTATAGAATCACTAAAAAAATATAAATAAAAAAAAAATAAACTCACTTTTTTTCACTTGCATCGAAACATTTTTGACATTTGAATGTTTACTTGCATCGAAAAGTTTTTGACATTTTATTGTTTACTTGCATCGAAAAGTTTTTGACATTTTAATTTTTCCTTGCATCGAAAAGTTTTTGACATTTTAATTTTTCCTTGCATCGAAAAGTTTTTGACATTTAAATTTTTCCTTTTCCCCCTCATTCCATTTTTTGTTGGGTTCCATTTCCCTCCTTTTGGGTTTTTTCGTTTACCCTCTTGGACCTTTCATTGAATCTGTCCGACGTTGATGGGTGTTGATTGTGAATTTCCAACAACCTAGGTCCTGGCGATGGACATTTGCCTTCCTTTACGCATTTTCTTACAACCTTCCCACCGTAGGGAGGGCAATGTTTCCCGTATGAGGTCCCTTTATGTGCCTTGACCCTATGATGTACACATTTCTCTTTCAAATTTTTGAAAGGGGAGAGATGTTTATTTACCTACCCCTCTTTGTCGTAAGAGTACCTGTTTATCTGTGCAACTTTTGACATTGGTGCGAAGCGTTTATCTATCAGACCTTCTGAAATGGGTGGGATCTGTCTAATCTATCTGACCTATGACATTGGAGGGACGCATTTATCTATCTGTTCTATGACATTGGAGGGACGCATTTATCTGTCTAATCTATCTGACCTATGACATTGGAGGGACGCATTTATCTATCTGTTCTATCTGACCTATGACATTGGAGGGACGCATTTATCTATCTGACCTATGACATTGGAGGGACTCATTTATCTATCTGACCTATGACATTGGTGGGACCCCCTACATTCGTAAAACTCGTGAAAGGGAAGGGACACCCTCTCTTCGTATAGCCTAAGAAATGGAGGGTTGCATTTATCTGTAAAACATATGAAAAGGAGGGATATTTCTTACAAAAGGGTACCTATTCTTTCCAAATATTTAAAAAAAAGTACTTATATTCAAGTTTTTACTTGTTTGAAACCGCGACATGAAACCGCGACGAAAAAAGCAGGTTATGATCTATGAAGTTAACATTATCTTTAGTATGTAATAAGTATAGTAATAAGTATGTAATAAGTATGTAGGGTAGGTAAGCTTTTTCTTTATTACTGGA